>JAXQGN010000471.1:0-21182 GCA_037039805.1 Irpex sp. M6601 | reverse complement strand
CGTGAGATTAGCATTCATGAGTGGGCGTTCGTGGACAATCGTTGAGCAGGTACGACGTACATGTGGTTCCGCGCTCCGGATGACCGTATTGCTGTGAATTGGCTCCATATGCCGCTGCGCCGGCGGCGAGGTACGCAGCATTAGATTGACCTGTGGGCACAGGAGGAACAGGAGCAGGGGTGGGTGCGTTGGTGTACGTGTTCGACGATTGGGTGTACCGACTGTACTGCGTAGATTGACTTCCTTGTCGACGCGGCTGAGGGGGGTATTGAGACGTCTGCGGCGGTCTGGCGTTGTAGTAGTCGTCTACGGCGCGTGTACCTGGCGGAGCCTGTGCGTACCCACCAGCGGCATAGTTGTTGGAGGGCAAAGAGTTTTGTCGCGTATACGCCGCCGTTCCAGCACCTATGCCAGCCGCGCCACCTGGGGGACTCGCCTGAGGAGGTCTATAGGGGACGATATGGTCGCCCTCTTCCATCCACTCCTCCCCACCATCGATCTTCGACGTAAGAGGCTGTGTCTCAGCAAACGCAGGCAAGCCAGTCTCGAATCCCTGCTGTTTGGCTTTACGGTCTGCCTCAGCCCTGATGGCGTCCATGCGCATTTGCTCAGCGTAGCCGGCGTCCACTTGAGAAGCTTCCCTCCTGGTGTCTCTTGGCCGGCGTGAGATACAGCATCGTCCGAATCCGTAGAAGCATCCAGCAAAGAATAGGAGAAGCCACGCTGCGAGCGTGAGCCATATTCCGATGCCGAGTTGCGCTGAGCCCCCTTTTACGGCGTTGATGCGGGACTTTGCGATGAAGAAGAAGGCGATGTCAAAGATGAAGGCAATGAGCGCGACGGCTGCGGCACCACCTGAAAACAGAGTGCTGCAGCATGTCATCGAGAATTCCCGAACGTGGGCCAGCAGTCCAAAGACGGCAGAGATGCAGGCGAGGACGAGGGCGACGATGTGTAAAACAAACGCATAGGTGATCCACTTGACAATGACACTCGGGATCTGGATTTTACTGTTGTTGCCGACGAGTTTATTGATGTCTAGGGCGTTGTTAACATTGCTACGTTAACGCCACAACTCTTAGAAGTATAGACGAATAAACGCACCAAGGTCATACCCAATGCTCGGGTGGGAGCAAGTAGAGTTCCCCTGTATGTCCGTACAAAATCCCAGAGTCCCAAAGGTGATCGAGCCATTGATACCTGTATCGGCCAGCGATGCTTTGAGAAAGAAAACAGACTTGAAGTATGGTACGGAGAAAACGACGACGGCGAGGAGAGCAGCGGCTACCAGGGTTACCAAGAAACCTGGGGTTGCTGGTCGTATGATGCCCATAGCTTCTTGAACGACGTCGGTCGCTGTGCACAAGTCAATAGAAAGAAGAAGGAGTGCACAGACGAGAATAAAGACGAGGACGAGGGCAGAAGATGAGAGTCTGGAGGAAAGTGAGCGGGCGTGCTACCATCCAGACTTGATATGATTGCAGCAGTCCCGCAAAGCGCTGCAAGGCACCTCCAGATGGCAGTGGTCGTCACGCTGACCCGCCGTGTCACAATGTCACAGGCGCACTGCCCCTTATGGTAAAGCCGACGGCCTTTACTCACCGCCACAGACAAGCAGTGCGGGAACGTTAACTTAAACTGTGTTGTACGATCGTGAATGATATCAAGTAGCTTTACCGTATACATAATTTATCATCAGGTCAAGAGGTATGTAGGTGCAACTAGGGGCCCTCGAGTAAGTCTTTGGGTCATGCGAGGGGATGTCGGCCTACCAAGGGGAGGTGAACTGTAGTAGAAACACTCACCGTAAAGCTGCGGTTGCTTGCAAAATTGTTCGTCGACAGAGGATTTATCAAGTTCTGCGCGCACCTAATTTATTGCAAAGCGGAACGCCACCACAAAACGTCGAATCCCTCTATCATCTTCCCGCAAGGAATCATCTTTCTATGCTCAACCGTCTTTTCAAAGACAAACCCGTTCTTCTCAAATACACGTCTGCTTCCTTGGTTGCCCGAGAACACCTCTCCTCTTATTTGCCGGACTTGCATACGAGGAACCATCCACGAGGTAATAAGCGTGTGTAGGGCGGCTGACATGATGCCTTTGCCATGGTGAGATGCAACGAGGTAATCTGGGATATACTTATATCAGACAGAAATTCACGAGCACACGAAGGTGAAGAGTGCAAATACCGCCAATACACCATACGATATCCTTGTCACCAGGAGGCAACTGGTCATTCGCGAACGTGAGGCGAGACTTCTCTTCTTGATCGACGACATCTGGGTAACCACATCTGTCACATCCAATGTCGCCCAAGAAGATATCCGTCCCGTCCTCTTGCACCTCCCTGAGTGTCCTCACAGGACACCCAGCCACGACTTTCAAGCTCTGCAAACCTTCATCGGCAGCTTGTCGCAGTTCATGCAGCAGCTCGTCGGAGGGCGCTTTGACATGATCAATCCACCACACGGCGTGTTCCTCCTTGTATGGGAACGGAGGGCCTTCGAGGGTGCTGTATACGCGGGGATCGTTGAGTGCAGCAATGATAGCGGGTATGTCTTCGACTCGCGGAGGTGTGATAATGATGTTGTCGTGCGGACTAGGCAGACGTAGATACGGCTCGCCTGTACGTTCGTCCACCTGTAATGGATGAAGCTGAGGATGCGCCATAGAGAACCTTTACGCTGCCGCTTCGGATTGTCGTAGTTCTATTCCATCTCTTAGCACGACGAAATTCGAGACATCGCTCGAGCGTGAGTCAAGTGTTGAGTCCATGACTCACTGGCACGAGAGTGGTGCTGAAAGAGTTCTGTATCCTATAACAGAGTCAGTACGTCAACGGCTCGGCACCTATGAGAGTTTGGCTCCATGACTAAAACATACTGAATGATATGTTCTCCACCAAGTCCGGAACATACGTAGATGGCGGCCAGGTCGGGACTCGCGCAGAGGTGGAACATGTGCCCATGTTTGGAAGGCGCTGATTCCTCTGGGTCCTGGAACCTTATTATTCTCGTTATTTTCAAAAAATTCGGAAGCGAGTTCTCTCGAGCAAAGTCATATTCTGTAAGAGAGTCATCGCATAAATTTCATGGCCGGGATACTTGCGAGCGAGTGCATTGACCATGACGGTACCGCTGAGAGGGTGGAGATGCACGTGTGGCGACAAGTTTAGGCGCCCTGCCTGCCCTAAATACGATCGATAAGCTGTCGGGTATTGCCTCGAAAACTTATCCCTCAACTCTCATCGAGTTTGCGGCCGGTCCCCCTTTCCTGAACGTCGCAACTCTCCCCGCCAGTTGGGTTCACCCCACTGTTGAATCCGAAACAAAACTTGTGTAGCATTATAACTGTAAAAAATTAGGCATCATGGTGTAAGTACCAAAAACTCTCGAGTCGCGATGTAGATATTGACAAAAACGCCCACAGTAACTTCACCGTAGGCAAGTGAAAAAATTGTACACGACGAAGGGGGAAGGAGCTAATCGAAGGATAATGAACAGACCAGATTCGTCAGCTTATGGACAAGCCGACTAACATCCGTAACATGAGTGTTATTGCTCATGGTGAGTCCCCTATTAGTCGAGAGATAAGCTCAAAGGTCTAATCTTCGCACAGTCGACCACGGAAAGTCCACCTTGACCGACTCTCTCGTCTCCAAGGCCGGTATCATCGCCAGCGCAAAGGCTGGAGACATGCGGTTTACGGATACGCGAGCGGATGAAATCGAGCGTGGTATCACCATCAAGTCGACCGCCATCTCGATGTACTTCGAGTTGGAGGACGAGGATGTCAAGACCATCAAGCAGCCCACCAACGGTAAGCAATCTGATCTTGAATTTGTGTTATCTAAGCGGGCGATCTGACAAACACGCCCAGGCCGCGAGTTCTTGATCAACTTGATCGACTCCCCCGGACACGTCGACTTCTCATCAGAAGTTACGGCCGCTCTCCGTGTCACCGATGGTGCTCTCGTCGTCGTCGACTGTGTTGAGGGTGTTTGCGTCCAGACCGAGACTGTGCTTCGTCAGGCCCTTACCGAGCGTATCAAGCCCGTCGTTGTCATCAACAAGGTCGACCGTGCTCTCCTCGAGCTCCAGACCGACAAGGAATCCCTCTTCCAGAGTTTCCGCCGCACCATCGAGTCCGTCAACGTCATCATCTCGACATACCATGACGCTGCTCTCGGTGACGTCCAGGTCTACCCCGACAAGGGTACCGTCGCTTTCGGTTCCGGTCTTCACGGCTGGGCCTTCACTCTCCGTCAATTCGCCAACCGTTACGCCAAGAAGTTCGGTGTCGACAAGGAGAAGATGATGCTCAAGCTCTGGGGCGACAACTACTTCAACCCTGCCACTCGCAAGTGGTCCACAAAATCCACTGACGCCGATGGCAAGCCCCTCGATCGTGCCTTCTCCATGTTCGTCCTCGACCCGATCTACAAGATCTTCGACGCCGTCATGAACTTCAAGAAGGACGCTATCGGCCCCATGCTCGAGAAGCTCGACATCAAGCTCGCCCAGGACGAGCGTGAGCTCGAGGGTAAGACCCTCCTGAAGGTCATTATGAGGAAGTTCTTGCCCGCTGGTGAGGCTCTCTTGGAGATGATAGTCATCAACCTCCCCTCTCCCGCCACCGCTCAGCGCTACCGTGTCGAGACCCTTTACGAAGGTCCCATGGACGATGAGACCGCCATCGGTATCCGTGACTGTGACCCCAACGGCCCTCTCTGTTTGTACGTCTCCA
Organism: Irpex sp. M6601; assembly: GCA_037039805.1. NCBI lineage: Eukaryota > Fungi > Basidiomycota > Agaricomycetes > Polyporales > Irpicaceae > Irpex > Irpex sp. M6601. The sequence goes on along the minus strand of JAXQGN010000471.1, from coordinate 16,433 downwards.
AGATGGTGCCCACCTCCGATAAGGGACGTTTCTACGCCTTCGGTCGTGTCTTCTCCGGTACCGTCCGTGCTGGCCCCAAGATCCGTATTCAGGGCCCCAACTACGTTCCCGGAAAGAAGGAGGACTTGTTCGTTAAGTCCGTTCAGCGCACGATTCTCATGATGGGTCGTTACGTCGAGTCGATCGAGGACTGCCCGGCCGGTAACATCATCGGTCTCGTCGGTGTCGACCAGTTCTTGCTCAAGAGCGGTACGCTCACCACTTCCGAGACTGCCCACAACATGAAGGTCATGCGTTTCTCCGTGTCTCCTGTCGTGCAGTGCGCCGTCGAGGTCAAGAACGCTGCCGATCTCCCCAAGCTCGTCGAAGGTCTCAAGCGTCTCTCGAAGTCCGACCCCTGTGTCCAGACCTGGATCAACGAGAGCGGTGAGCACATCGTCGCCGGTGCTGGTGAGCTCCACTTGGAGATTTGCTTGAAGGATCTCCAGGAGGACCACGCTGGTGTCCCTCTCAAGATCTCTGACCCCGTCGTCGGCTACCGTGAAACCGTCCGCACCGAGTCCTCGATTGTCGCTCTCTCGAAGTCGCAGAACAAGCACAACCGTATGTATGTCAAGGCTCAGCCCCTCGAGGAGGAGTTGACTCTCGCCATCGAGTCCGGCAAGGTCTCCGCTCGTGAGGATTTCAAGGTCCGAGCACGTTTGCTTGCCGACGAGTTCGGTTGGGACGTCACCGATGCCAGGAAGATTTGGTGCTTCGGCCCCGATACCACTGGCCCCAACTTGCTCGTCGATGTCACCAAGGGTGTGCAGTACCTCAACGAAATCAAGGATTCGTGTGTTGCTGCCTTCCAGTGGGCGACTAAGGAGGGTGTCTGCTGTGAGGAGAACGTCCGTGGTGTCCGCTTCAACATCCTCGATGTCACGGTAAGCATCCTTGCTCTTACTTTAGTCGTCGCATATACTGATCTGCTTGCTCGAATAGCTCCACACTGATGCCATCCATCGTGGTGGAGGACAGATCATTCCTGTCTGCCGTCGTGTCTGCTACGCCGCTTGCTTGCTCGCCGAGCCTGGTCTCCAGGAGCCCGTCTTCTTGGTCGAGATCCAGTGCCCGGAGACCGTCATCGGCGGTATCTACTCGGTGCTCAACAAGCGTCGTGGCCAGGTCTTCAGCGAGGAGCAGAAGCCCGGAACCCCCATGTTCACGGTCAAGGCTTACCTGCCCGTCGCTGAGTCGTTCGGCTTCAACGGTGACCTCCGTGCCGCCACCTCTGGCCAGGCCTTCCCCCAGAGTGTGTTCGATCACTACGAGCTCATGAACGGCAGTAAGTTTTATTCGCTAAGTGGTGTTGATTGAGTTGATACTGACGTCGATTCTTTGCAGCTCCTCTCGAGAAGGGTAGCAAGCTCGAGGAACTCGTCCGCAGCATTCGTGTGCGCAAGGGTCTCAAGCCTGAGATTCCCTCGCTCGACACGTACTACGACAAGCTCTAAACGCAAACTGTACAATCGCAGAAGAAAGTTTTTAAAGAACTGTGCCAACACGATCCTGATGTATCCATTGTTCAACGTCGTCGTTCTCTCCACACGCATATACACACTCTGTTAGCCTTAGCTGTCTCTCTGTCTCCGCTGCCTCTGTACTTTTTGTTAACGCTTCATCACGTCCTTTGTCGTAGTCTGTCACCGTCACGAATCGCATTATATCATTCTTTCTGTCTTCGTTTCTTGCTGTGATCAGTCGTGCGAAATCCCAAGCGACCACATGCGTAGTATACGTATACCACCAGCGCTCGCTCAATCGACACGGACACGAACTTCGGGGTCGATGTTCTGAAGGCAATACCAAGATTGTACTGGAGCCATGCATGTGCAACCGTACTTGAAGCTTGCAGTTCTGATGCTACGCAATGCGGGCTTTGTGAATCACTATCAAATCAGACACGCATGTGAGAGGATCGACAACTGAATCCTTCTGGTTCAACTTGCATGTGCAACTGAAGAAGATAAACAAGATTCATATATAAAGGTCAAGAAGACTGTTCTCAAGTGAGTCACGGAGAGTGAGTACTAAACTATCAGGGTACTCACCTATGCCAGTGAGAGCCTAGTAGTTACGTCGGAGGGGAGAAGGAGGCTTTCAACCCAGAAGAACTGAATAGGCGGCCAATACTAGAGTTTGTAGTAGTGCTGCGCTAATGCTCGCAAGAGCAACCCAGGTGGCAAATCTTAGAGGGCCCCAAATGCGACCCTCGTAAAGTTCGTAACGGGCAGATTTTTCCGCGCGTGGGCCGGTGTGTTGAATGAGAGTCACGGTTGAGTCTGGACTGAAGGGGAGGACCACTTGGGCAGATATGCATTCTTGTCCGTCCCTGTGGTCACGGACCATACACGGTCCTACGACTTTGAATTTCTATAAGGTGCGTGCCAAAAGTTGGTGTCAGTGTACGGGTGGGCACTGGGAGCGAATTCTGGCATGCATCACAGGTAGTAACTCACCTCATGCTCTGACGGCATCTGAGCCACTGGAACTGTGAACTGTATGAGTATCAATGCTTTATATTCCACTCCGCCGTTGAATCCAAGTTTTGAAGGTTTTACTCACCGATCGTGATGGGGGTTGGAAGAATCGTGGAATGGGTTCAGGTCACGAGTGAGACCAACCGCGGTGACACTGCATACAGTAAATTACGTATGCAACAGATTCCGAACCTGTATTTACAGTGAATATGATAGTTGCAGGAATGAACATTGAATATTGAATGGTCGTGCAGAAGTAATCCGATCCAGTAAACGAGGTGTATGACCATGGAAGTAAAGAGTGGATTTCGGGTGCGTTGAATTCGTATCTATGACCGATCTTTCCGCATTGTTTTCTAGTCTGACATTCGCAGACGATCCCAGGACAGGCCGGCGGATACGCAGAACTATAGAACTATATCAACGCATTAACGGCTCCTTATGGAGGGGTATAAGTAGAAGACCAAGTATCAAACAATTATGTACGGATCCGAGTCGAGCGTACAACTTGAAGAATAGTATTAGTAACTTCGAGATAAGCAGAACGTGAAACGCCTCCGCTCTCCTTTCGATAACTCTCATAAGGGACTACCAAGACTGCCTACAAGTGAGCCTCAGGGAATGGTTACTCAACATATCCGGGTACTTACCTAGGTGAGCCTGGTGACTCCTTACGGGTGACGAACGGTCGTAGGCGGGAAGATGGTTTTCAGCCATTCGGAAGAACTGTTGTAGGCCACCGATACCAGGAATTGTACCAATGCTGCGCCAATACTCGAAAGCACGACCAAGGCGGCGAATTGGATAGGATCCCAGTTTCGACGTTCATAGGGTACAAAGTCCCAAGCCTCCGGGCCTGTGCGGCGGACGACGGTTATGGTGCACTCCTCGTATTCATTGTAGGGGAGGATTAATCCGGTGGGCATGTATACTTCGTTTTCGGGGCCGAACACCCTGGGTGCGAGTTCCTATAAGAATTTAAAGTGTCAGATATCTGACCGTCGGTATAGACTTGGGCTGGTACGCGCGAGTACGCATCGTAGAAGTAACTCACCTCTGGCGTGGGCGGCACATAGAATCGCATAGGATCGAACCTGCCCTTATAACGCCTCCGAGTCCTTCTCCCAATGAGATACAGAAATTCATTGTACAAGTCGTCCATCGTAGCGAGATAAGTCTCGTAAGTGATGAGGTCGGAAGAAAGCTTAAGATGGGCTCAGACCATACACGGGACCAATATCGGTGGCAATTACGTAGTAGGTATGCAACGAACCTAACAACAAATCTGAATGTGTCATCAATACAGAGGCCTGCGTTATTCCTCTCCTCTGAACTTGATGGAAGTAAATGGACATTCATGCATATTCATGAAGGAAGGAATAATACATTGATGCAGCCGAGATTAACATTATGCTCTAAGTTGCTGCATCTTTCCGCCATGCCCTGCAGTGCACGACAGCCAACCTAGCAAGCCGGAAGGCTAACGAGAGAGTCAAAGTCCATGATAATATGCTACAGGCGTGCGATGCACGCGAGCGTAAACAGCAACAGCGTCCGACATGAGCAAGCAAGGAAAAATCAACGTTCAACGATCGCAGAAATGAGCATTGAGTATATGTATGCAAAAATAGTCCGTTCCAGTAAGTGAGCAGCATAACTATGAAAAACTAAAAGTGTCTAACTGTGCTTTGAGTGTATAAATTGAGAATGAATCCGTATTCGTCACCGATCTCTTCGTATCCCCACTTCTGACTAGCCTTTTCACTAAGGGTACGGCAGGATGGGTTAGAACAAGACCAAAGCTCCCATCACTGACGCCACACTGGCAGCCGTCAGCGACCACAAGAGCTGGCTCGAGGGTCCGACTAATCCTTGAGCACCATTGAGACTTGAGGAAGTGGTGCTCGCCGTACTTGCAGAGGCGCTACCGGATCCATCTTTGGGTGTGGCAATGGGCGTCGAGGGGTCGTACGAGACTCCGTTGGCTGTTGCGGCAACTTGGAAGACTGAGCCACCACCGTACTCGTAGAACTAAAGGATGATACATGACGATCAGTAAGTGTCCAATAAGGTATGGTGATGCAAGCGCCAAAATGAAAACGGTAGGCGGACCAGGGCATGCAAGTGCGAAGCCGAAGTGGCGTGGAAACGCGAACACAGAATGGAGAAACGGGCAGTATATGCTATGTCAGAAGATCAAGATGATGGTAAACACTTACATCGACGAGCAAGAAGTTGGGGGCTCTTCCATACTGCGCCTCACACGTCTCCACCTGCAGGCCGAGCGATCCGGTACCGCTTGCAGCGTTCGTAGTTGCAGCGTTACCGACGTCGGGGGCGGGCAACCCAAAGACGCTAGCTTTATCGAGGAAGTGGTTGATCAAGTAGAGTTGCTGAGTCGGGTCACCCTTCGTTCGGTTGACGTTGCAGTCGAAGGTGGTGTCAGTTACGTCGAAGGCGGTTTCCCACACATTTGTGAATTCTATTTTTACAGGAAAGAAGCAAGCTAAAGTTAGAATTGCACTGCACAAGACTACGGGAAATGACCGTGGAAACGGCGGACGTACCGTCAATAAGGTAAGGTACCTGTGTGAAGTCTGCTTGCTGGGCGAGGAACGTCACCAGACGCGTTCCGCCGTCGATGAGGGATCCAAGCGTAGGCCATGCGGTCGAGTTTAGTTGAGCTGAGGGAGGCGTCCAGGATGCTGTGTCCAGACCAGCCGCCTTGAACACTCCATCGAACGTGGTCGGAGGCATGCCGTCCGTGTTCGTGATCAACAAAGTCACCACTATATTGAGATCAGCCGACTATTCGTGCCATAGGAAACCTCGACTGACCATCGTTAGTATTAGAATCCATCCAAGATTTTACTGACGTTTAGAGTGAGATGAAGCGTTACAGCGGACAAGCTCGGCGGCTACACACCTTTGCCAAGATAATCTTGTAAGGTCCCTCCGTTTTGCAGAGTCTACTCGATGGTGAGGTTATGGCATAAAAATGGAGCGTGTTATGACTTACACATGATGTGTGGCATAGCTGCGGTGTGCCGTTCTGGTTCAAAGCCTCGACTTGCAATAGCCGAACACCGTCCGTTAATTGTTGAGTCACTTGCAAACGTACGATTCATTAGACAGCCTGCTCTGATCACCCATTTGCAAAGACTTACCGTCGTAGTCCTGATTCGTAGCAACTTCACAGACAATAGTGAGCAATAGCAAGAATCTTCTAGGCACATCACTCACGATTGTTTGTCCCCACTGCGTACGAGTCGTGTGTCCCAACGAAACTGACGTTCCCGTAACTACGATCGCATAGCTGCACTCCGTACACACCGTTGAGCACTGCATGAGAAAATAAGAACAGATTCTACACACCTCCGCATGCCCGTTACACGTCGAGGCCCGACCTTCTATCGAAAGAGCGTGTGAGGCCGTGGATGCGGCCAAGAGCGCTACGACGGCCTGCGTCAAGTCCCTCGAGGATGTACGCATTATGAAGAGTGAGAAAGTAGAAGTAAGTTGAGAGTGAAACTGGTCGTGGTGGTTGCAGACTAAGTTCTGAGCGTTGACAAGGACAGCGGATGGAAGAGGATGACAGTCCGAAGACAAGAGGCTTTGTTTCGGACAGAGAACACAAATAACGGGCGCATAAGCATCTGCCGGCTGCGCAGCGGCTATCGCTTCGGCACCCTCGAATTGTGATCGCCGTAGACTCTTTGAGGCTCAATTTGGCAGTTGACTAAGTTACCACCGTACGAGCAACTTCAATATTTGCACAATCTCCATGTATCAGGCCAGATAAAACGACCTTCCTACCTCCCTACATCGTTGGCAGTCGTTTGAAGCTTTATTGCAAGAGCGAATTGTGAAGACGGGCGTCAAACGCTGAGAGACAAACCGAACCGAACCGTGACTGATCTATCGGGACACAGTCAAGGCTTCAACTTGAACAACTTTCGATTCGAACTACCATCTTCACAATGTCCATACAACTTACACAGTTTCAAACACCCATGGAAGTCCTACTACCTAATCTCATGAAGCTGACAGACGTTGATTATATGATGATATGGCGAGCACAGTCCGGACAATTGGGTGAGCACGAGTACAAGTAGGTTATAAATTCAACTGCTGACTTAGAAAACTACTGACGTGTAGCACGTCGATTGCAGTGACAGTTGCTCTCAAGTCACATACACCACTCGTGAAGGGATAATCCTGCTTTTGAGATACTCTGAAGCTAGGTGGTCGTCGTGCAAAGAGTGCGCATCGTAACAGTCCGACTGCTCAAAAAAGCTGGCCGCACGGTTTGAAGCTTTCGAACATACTCTACGGACTCGTCACTCGATTTATTACAGTCACGACTTTCAGCTAGGTAAAAGGAGCGAGATGAGCGTTTATGCATACCGCAGGTAGTATCTTCCTAGTAGGTCCATGTTTACCCAATATTTTGACCTGCCACGAGTTCGTTCTCACATTGATCCTCGTGCCTGTTCTTCAGTCTGACACGCATATCCGTCCTTTTCAATGCTTCCATAACAAGTGTATCGTTCCAGGTAAGTTATACATAACTACACCCTGCGTATACTAGACCTTCTACCAACCGCATACTAGTCTTCGCACTTCGGGCAGTGATATAGAAGGCACAACTCAAGGCAGCTTCCGAATTACCACGACGAGAGTGTTGTGAGTAGTCCCGTCGACTACTAGTATACGTGGCCCTGAATATATCCAACCGCCTAGGTCTTCAAGTTTGCCTCATGTGGGACCTGTTTTGTAACCTCACCTGATGTCGATGCTTGACGCTGACTGCGATTCTGCGTCCACAGCTATATCTTCTACTCATGAAAAAGGTTCAAGAGAAGATTAAGACCATATTCCGGCCTCTCAGGAAGCAAAAGCAGAGGACTACTACCAAGGCGGATCCAAATGTTTCGGGCGCAGGGGCATTATTGCCACCCGAGCTATTTCCTCGCCTTCTACATTGGGTGAACCTGAATAACACTTCGGGTGAAGTGTACGAAAGAATCAATCGAGTAAGGGAAGATTCAGGTCCGGAGCTTTCGAGACTATACAGGGAGCTCGAAAAGGCCAATCCGACAAACACCCTTCGTAGCTGCGCTCTCGTCTGTCGTTACTGGGCCAACCATTGTCGACGCTACATGTTCTATGGGTCCATATTGCGTATCCGCTCCCTTCAGATGGCGGAAGACTTCAGGCGCTTCTCCACTCTAGGCAGCCGTAGGCTGTTACGGGTTTCTCGCCTCGTCCGTGCGATACACGTTGACATGATCGTGTCACAGACGCCACGATCCTTTGTCGAGCTCGCCTTCATTCCGGAGACAGCAAATAGACTCGGAAATCTGCGAATCATTGGACCATTTCCCCCAGATCTCCCTCCTGCTAAGCTCAGCAGCCCTCATTGGCATCTTCCGAGCCCTATCATGCCGCCTCCAACTGCCACAGCTTACCGACACATCATTCTGAGCGACATCCGCTTTCCTTCGTTCACGCATATCACCCAATTCCTCAAATTCTTCAGAGCAACGAAGAAATTCGAACTCTCCAGAATCGATTGGGGTGGTAAGACCCCTGACGAGCTGGTACATTGGACCAAACCTGCGAAGCAGTTTCGGGAAACGTTTGAAATTTACGCGAGCCAATGCACGGATACTCTACTCCTATGCAAGCAACTGGCGATGCTCTATCCCGATTGTCCACTTCGTGGAATTGCGAGTCAAGACCACGACTTCGCGATGAACCTCATGAACTTCTTTGACGATTTCTATCGCGAACTTCCTATGGGTGATGAGGGGGTCATGTGCAATATTCGCACCTGTAAGTAGATATTACTCGTGCAGATGTTGTCTATACTGATATGGTCTCACAAGTTATGCCTGTAAAGCAGAAATGGCAATCATTTCGCTGCCATTTCTACAACAACCCACGGAATAGCGTGTCGACCGCTCTGCAATTCATTGTCGATACCCAGCCCCGATCGCCTTCCTCCAGCCCAGGAAGAAGTAGCTCGCCTATCCTCCCTCGTATTGTGGGCCTGGCCGTAACCATCAGTTTACAATCTTCTATCACCGACTATTCCACCCTCTTGACTGCCAATCTTACCCTCCTACGAGCTACTATCAAGAATCATCCCTCACTGCACGTCGTAGCGATCGTGTTCGAGAACTACGCGATGCTCGAGGGCTTGACTGCGCGAGTTCCGGCGTTGCGCGAGACGTCCCCCAACGCGTACTACGTCTTTGCATGTCGACGGTCCACAGAGCACCCCTTCACGGATGTTCTTAGACGTGACGACGATCGACACAGATATGTACCGAATTGGGTTGCAATTGACCCTTCTTCGCTACAACCTACTGGTATGGATTTTATTGCGAATAGATTGCAATTCTTATTAATACACTTTGTAGGGGAGCAGTGGGAGCATGATGAGTATATTATCGGCGATTTAGTTGAGTCGCGCCCGCGTTCACGATAGCATATTGGACGTTTCTTTCACATAGTGGCATCATTGTAGTTGTAGCATTGGTTACACATTGTCCCATGGATATCCCTCGACACACATAAACACGTATGATACAAGACTCGAAGTTCAGTGGTTTCACATGTGTGGCTGTGCGATATAAGGATCACGACGTGAATTGTAAGATCGATCGGGTTCGCATCGTCCGTACTAGCCGCCGATGAGAGCCCCTTGAATAGCGACACTAACCACCATATGAATGACAGACTCTCAGGATGCTCGAATCCAGGATTTGCATATCAATGCGCGGACATGCGCCAAGGTACTATATATGAAGCAGGCGCACAGTTATGCAACCAGTTATGCAACCAGATATCGGTAAGGTGTATTCCATGAGGCCGTGAAGGTCCTTCACGGGGTGTAGACCGCGATTATGACGGTAAGTACGTTGCCAGTCCTAAACCGCAAACAGACACATCGGTGGGTTATCTAACACATACTGTAGCAGACATCACTTGACCATTTCGTCAGGGCTGAACATGTGAATGGGTCCTTGTTTGTCCTGTATTTTGGCCTGCCACGAGTTCGGGTTTACTCTCACACCGTCACTTATCTCATGAGCTCAGATAGCATCTACGACCTTCGAAGAGCATCGTATGCCTGAATCCTACTTGAGTGACCTCGACTCTGAGGGAAACCTCCAGTAGTCAAGTAAGTGATAGTCCGATCCTTGATCCCCACTCTACTCAAACCAGCCTGAGTCTCGTAGGGGTATCAGAAGTAGTGCCTCGGCGCGCGAACATTGTTTGAGGTCACCAATAGAGTATCAGGTGAGCGCTGCCAGCAGATGGAATGTCGATCTTGCTAAATACCCAGTGTCTCAAGGAGACGAATTTCGACGAAGACTCGCCTCAGGACGACGATGCGTCCCCTCTCCGAGTCCCAATCCTGCCCACCTCAGAACCTCGGGCCTGGCGCACTAGTTCCTCCAGAGCTATTTCCTCGTATCATACACTGGGTGAGCCTCCTAGACTTTGGTGTCGAGGCACACGAGAAGATCCTCAGGGACAACCACGGAAGTGCCGAGGGAGTAGACCCGGAAGAATTCATCAGAGCAAGCAAGGAGCCGGGACCGACGTACATGCTTTGCATTTGCTCTTTGGTCTGTTTATACTGGGCGAACCGCTGCCGAGAGTATATTTTCACCAGGGCAATACTCGACATCGCGAGCCGCGAGGACGCAATGGCGTTCAGACGGTACACGGTTGACTGTAGTCCCAATCTCATTCCGATCTATACGCTCATCCGTGGCCTGAAGGCGTGGATGCCATATCATTCCATTGTCCAGCCTAGCGACTCGGATCACACCGTTCCACGTAAATCATTCCTTGATCTTCTCTACCTGCCACAAACGCGCAACAAGTTGTGGTCTTTAGTCATAAGAGGTCCAACTCCCAGCGCGTTTCCTCCCTCGATACTCAATACCCCGCACTGGAGTATTCCTTCCAACGCCCAGCCCCCACCTGAAGCAACCTCTTACCAGGATATAACAATGACCTGCATGTCCTTCCCATCTTATAGACACCTCATTGGATATTTCAAGTACTTTAGCGGCATCACCTCCTTCAACTTGTTCAAGATCACCTGGGACAGCGATCCCGAGACTTTGAACAACTTGGTTCTCCTGAAGAGAGGGCCCATTCGGCGTCGTCAATCCTTAGTGGTATCGACCGGACTATGCACCGACGATCTGCATCTCTGCTTGCAGATCGCGATGATGTATCCGGATTTCCCTCTCCGGCAGACCTCTCCACAAGAACAAGCTTGGGCGATAGACCTGATGAGATATGTTCATGACTGCCATCGCGTGGTTCCTAAGTTGCCAACAAATGATGGCGACGAGCTACGATGCAATATCTGGCCGCGTAAGTCATAATGACAAGCTACATAAACCGTCGTCAGCTGATTATGTGCTTTAAGTTTATACTCACGATACGGTCTTCGAAAACTGTGCTGCATTCTCGTTCTTTTCTATCTACAAGCAGCACACCCACTATTCCGCTGGGATCCATTTTATCATCGATACAAACCCGCAAATAAGAGCGACCAGAGCACATGGAGGCCATGGCACATCATCTCCTCAGATATCAGGTGTGCTCGTGTCCATCCTGCTATCGTGGTATCTGGCCATTGTGGAATCCGGCGTCCCAACGCCTCCCGAGAAGATACACCCCGACATTGACTTTACCGTCATCAAAAGACGACTGGAAGAATGTGATACAGTACGAATCATAGTTTTTACATTCGAGAACTATGATGCCCTTCTCCTGGCTGTAAAACAATGGCCGTCACTCCTCGAACCCCTCACACTGGCAAATGACAAGAAATACCTTTTTGCTTGCGGACTGTCGGATGCATATCCTTTCACCGAGCTGCGGAAAGCAAATGATAACTGGTATGTGATTGCAATTGATCCCCTGACGTTGGAAAGTACAGGTGTGTCTCAGTAATCTCTATGGAGAATACTGGTAGTGATTGATCGCGCATGTCACTTCTAGGAGAGGGATGGCCGACCAGTGACTATATCGTATCAGACCTACTCACAAGAAGGATGAGTAGGAGACCCCTTGATAGACTATAATGAACTCTCATATCATATATTTTAATTGGTGCTTCAGACTTCTAAGCCGATGCTGGCTTCAAGTTGAGCAATACTTATGTACTACCAGGCTCCAGCGGCTGCCCATTCACCATAAGTACTTACTATTCACGATACTTTCCATCAAGATTCTTCGGCGACGCATCGATGTTATAGTTCTTGGTTTGCTGGATACTCATGTCATATACGAAAGGAGAAAACGAATTGGTTCACTTTCTGTCTGTCGAGTCGTCGACTTGAAGCTTTCGGCAATTCGCGAGTCGCGACTTAGCGTCCATGCGCGCGTAATCATTATCCTCTGTGACGGCCATCTTCGTCTTCGATACCTCTTCACAATAGCACGGTGCGACGATTGCAAGCTTCACAGTCGCTATTTCCATGAAACCCAGTCTCTCTTGAGTGCACCATTTTGATTATGCACATCTAAACGATCAGTCAGACTTTAGCACGGTCAGTGACTGACTTCCTCTTGCTTTACTATTTGCGCTGACGACAAGGATCGCATTGTCAGAGGGCCTGCATAGTATATGGCATGCTTGGGACATGGTATCTATTTATGTACTGATACTGACCAGCATAAAGGGACGTCTCACCTAATGCGTGCGCATTGGTAGGTCCTTATTTGCGGCTTATTTTGACTCAAGTCACGAGGCTGAAGGTTGATTTTCTCGGTTTTGACAGGTGCCAGCCAATCGCTCGATGAAGGCGGGCGTACTATACTGCTATAGCAGTATCTCGAAGCTCTGAAGCAACCACTTAGCACCGACGCAGAACCATTGTTGTTACCTTGGTAAGTTCGATCAGAGTCGTGAACTTGAGCAAGATTGCGTTCGAATTCTCGTGATAGGCTCTGATACGTATTTAAAGGATTCACCATAATCTCTATGGATAATCTTCAGAATCATCCTACTGAAGACGACTTACTGTCCTCATTCGAGCCTGGCTTAGCCGTCGGGCAGCGGAGGTCTACGACTAGTACAGCTAGGGCCACAACTAGCCATGATTCCGAGGCCACCACTGGCGCCGATACCAACGTGAACTCAATAGACGAAATCCCTAGCGGGGGAGCTCTTATTCCTCCCGAACTATTCCGTAGCATCCTCTGGTGGATAGCTCACAACGACGACATGGGCGAGGTGCTCAACTCCCACATCTCTTCCCTCGCTGGCGGCCTATTCGACTGGGACCTCTACCTAGAAGAGCAAGAAAGGGTCAAACCGCTGTCGAATCTGAAGAGCTGCTCACTAGTCTGTCGGTATTGGGCGAATCGAGCTCGAGTGTTCCTATTCAAGGACAGACACCTGCATATCAATTCACTCGAGATGGCTCAAGCTTTTCGGAAGTATACGGTCGCAGGATGCCGAGACTTGGTCCCGCTGTGGACGTTGATTCGAGACGTACAGGTGACCGTGGAATACAGCAAAACCTTGCGTTCTTACCTCGACATAGTCTACACACCACAGATTCGAGACAAACTCCTGAGTCTCACGATGGGTATCACCCTCCAAGGCCCTATCAGTAATCCCACGTCTCGGCGCGCATTCGACAGTCCACACTGGGGCCTCTCGAATCTCGTTACTCCTCCCCCCTCTGCCACCCCATACACGGAGATAACGATCGAAGACGTCCACTTTTCTTCTCTCAAACACCTTCTTAGGTATTTCAAACACTTCTCCGCTGCAAAAGTATCGAGACTTGACCGCATTACTTGGGACGAGAAAACTTCGGAGTACCTCACTCACTTACCTAAACCCGCGGCGCGCTATAGGTCTTTCATATCTGTTTCCTCTACTGGCTGCACGAATGGGCTATTTCTTTGTCTCCAACTGACGACGATGTTTCCCGACTGCTCGCTTCGTGCTGTCGCAGAGGAGGATTACCGCTGGGCGATGGCGATCATGAACCTGCTTGGGGAATTTTATCGTAGGAGGGACTACAATGAACAAACGACGCAAGCACAGGTATGCTACGTTGCCAGTAGCGGTGAGTTCTGCACATCTACGTTTGCAAAGCACGACTCAGGAACTCACGACCCATCCGTGCTTCTTCCTTTTTCCTCGCAAGGTTCGTCGAACAGTAACATTCCGAAGAACTTCAGAATCTCGTTCACTATACCGACATCAACGAACTTCGCGCTCAAGTTTGCTCTGTGCACAATAGTGTTCTACGTTGATCCACACTGGACACCCGCGGACTCGAACGAGAAAGCCAGAATGCGACGATCTCCCCCTCCCCTCCCTCGTATCCGAGGTTTACTCGTCTCCATCAACGACTACACACCGATCACAGAAGACCGCTACGCAGACTTTACGTTTCCCGATTTAACCCTCCTGCGCACACATATCGAGGAGCACTGCTCACTGCGCGTCGTTGCCTTCGTCTTCGACAGCCGCGAGCTGCTACTTGCTGCAGCGAAGCAGTATTCTTCGCTTCTGGAACCTATGCCCCATGGGAAGACATATGTGTTTGCATGCAAGACTTCTGTGAGGCGTTTATGGGATCAGCGGAGTAGGCGGCTTTATGATACGTACACCGAGATAAACCGTACTTCGATGGAGCCTACTGGTAAGCAGGCACTATGACGCGTTTTTCTGTTATGTGTGCGCATGCTTAATTGGAGTCTGCAGGTACAGTTTGGACAGCTGAGGAAGCGAGCGCAATCGTTCGGGACATCCTTAACTCCGGAGGGTCATAAACATTGGATTTGGTCGCTGAGATACGCAGCCTACTGCTATCATAATCCCCCGTACTTAACATACGTTCGTCGACGTCATTGATCAACCAAGTCCGACTCAACCTTTGGCTCGATACACGAGCCAGCCTTCAGCCTGACCAGTTGAGTAACACGGTACTGTCCACTGAATAACGTTCCACTAACTTAAGGTAAGTTGCATGTCGACATTTTGCACACTCGAGTCGTCTTATCCTTAGGCCAATGAGCATGACGAGGTTGTTCGGCCTGAAGCTCTGGGGATCGTAGATGGTTTTCCCATACGATATACTAGAAGGGTCTTCAACACGTGAGTTAATATGATCATCGCAGAGGACTTGATCTCCTGTTTAACACAGTGCCATATTTTGGAACTCTTGCAACTGGCGAGCAGGGGAAGCAACTGTTGAACAACGCGCGTAGATGTCTTCAGGATTCATGATCATCTTAGAGGACGAAGACAATAGCTAAAGTAGACCGCAAGTCGGTCGAAGTTACTGGTACGTGCGTTTCGCTTTATGAATGCACCATGCCTATGATGAGTCGGGTTTGACAGGTACGGCGTGGAGAGCCGCGAGCGCAGGCGTCATCGTGTGAGATGTACTCGAGAGACGTTCGGTACGATATTGGAGAGGTAGCATTGGCTTCTCCCACTGCAGCCAGCGTCACATACTTACATCCATACTTGGCCCCGGTGTTCTGTTTTACCACACATGCCGAACAGCCCTTCATACCACAGTACCATGCTGAAGCCAGAGTAGATTCCGTGCTCGTTAAGCCTGAAGTTGACCAGCCTGCGATTGTTTCGTCAGTTGTACATCAACTCCGGACTGTCCTAGCGAGACACACGGCTAACCTCAATCCCCTATCGCTTATCATATGATTAATGTCCATGACAGTATGAAGAGCATTCCCGGTGCAACAACGACGTGCTTACATATTCCTCTCAGTCCGACGCCGCCACAGCTTTCACTCCGAGTCCAGCGGTATATGCTGAATAATGAGTGGGGCTGATGCTGCTCCGATATTATAATCGCACGGGGAGGGCTCACTTTGACAAGTCCGCTGGCATCTATGTTGACCTTCATCGTATTGAACTCAAAATTGGATCACCCAGTAGTTGAAGTTGGTGTATAAGTAAGTATTGAACTTCGATAAACCGTATCCGTTGAGAGTCACGCCGTATCTCGCGTTCTATCAAAGGCACTCGGAGTGCAATGAAACGCTGAACTGAACGAAAGTTTGAGATAAGAACCAAAGCGAGCGCAAGTGTACAGCAAACTGCCAACGATAAGAAGCGCATCATTCCCGCCGTCGGCCCCTTTAAGCACCTTGACGTCGGTGCCTGGTTTCGATCGCAATCGTCGATCTCAAAGACTTTGTGGCACCCGCCAAGACATGCCTCTTTCGTCTTGTTACTTCTCTTATCACAACCGTCACCGTCCAACTCAGTCTTCTTCCTTCTTCCCGCCTTCGCGAACCGTGGTTACTCTCGTCACCCGGAGGGTTGCAATTGCTGAGAAAAACCTCTGACGTACACCGCTATTCGATCTCCAGTTGTGGTTGGGGTGGAAGCTTCATCCGATCATCAGTTGACTTGTCGCACGTCTGGTGTTCGAGTTCTACCGGGGCTCCAGGCAACGGCGCCAGCTGGACTTTGGGTGCATAAGGGCTGGCGGCCACCTGGAATAATTCATGACTACCACATGCAAGGAATTATGGTGAATGGCTGATGAGTTCCATAGTGTATTTGTGACATTGTAATAATCCGGTCGTCGTTGTATGTGTTGATGCGGTCATCCAACTAAGCGCCAGTGTCTTATCGCTCTTGTTACTCACATTTTCGATGCGAAACACGCAGTAACCATTCAAACATAAAATGATCACGTTCATTAACATTATGACATGCACTATGAAGTTTATGGGTATGATCGGTGCATGTAGACCAAATGCAAGAAATCGAATACCTCAGTAATGTCATCACCCCTACTTGCTCTCCCATTCTTACTCTTCAACTAGCATATCTTGCATCTCAATATCATTGCCATCATCCTGCACCGC
>JAXQGN010000470.1:0-21491 GCA_037039805.1 Irpex sp. M6601 | reverse complement strand
CCTTTGCAGCGGCCAGTTGATAATATTCTGTTCCTTTGTTCAACGGCCATCCCGCCATTGCCATATACACATAAGCCCCGGCAGGGACGACTCGATATCATGTCACTGGACGATAAAAACATCTTTGCATACCCAGGTGTAACGGGATCTTCGCAGACTAGCCCCTGCAGTCTATAGAGGTCGATCGGCCGACGTCCGTAACATAGAAGTGCTCTTGCATGGTTTGCCTGGCATATATTACAGTGAGAAGATGGTTTATGTATACGGCAGAGATAAACGTAATGCGGCTTTGTGGCATCCGAAAGTCAAAGCGGAGGACGTCGCATTGAGTGATAATCATGCAATTTGGGCTGGAGAAGGATCTGACGGAATAAAGTCAGAGTAGAGCAGGCTGAATGTTAAAAAACCACACACCATGGCGATCGGGACTCGTGTGACTTCCGGTGGTCACGCATAAGATACATCGAGACCTACCTCTGATGGGCAAACCCTGACAGGCAAAGGTCACCTACGCCGATATAACTCAAAATACCGCAATTGGATCAAGGAAAATTACACAAAACAAACAGATACCCCACTTTACCGCAACGGAGCCACTCGGTCCCACGCCTGCTGAGCAAACAAACCCAACGCCAGTGGACTCGCCCACACTGGCACCCGCCCTCGTATAAGTAGTTCTTCGTCGTCTGCACTGTATTCAATACCCCCGAGAGCTGCGTCTTCATGAGTTCGGGGGTACCAAAGAAGGGGAGCGGGAGGGTATCATCGCCGATATCTGGGCAAGTCTGCGAATGTAAATGCGAATCAGCGAAATGTACGTAGATGATGGAAGGAAACACATACGTCTGACTATTTTTGACGAGAACGCGGCTGGTCCACGGTCGACAAAGGAAGGGGCGGTTTGGAAGCATTTTGAGGCTCGACCACTTGAACATCTAACAGGTCGTTGATTAAGAATTGCGTGGTCGCAGGGTGAATCAATGCGAATGCGACGAAAAGTGTTCTCGCTACGAAGATTATACGTGTTTTCGCGAGGGAAAGACTTTCGCCACTGGCAGTGCCAGAATCAGGGAATGGCACCGTTGACGCATCTGGATTCAAATAGGGAAACATGAAGACACCACCGGCTAAAAAGAGACAGCTGCGCATACATTAATACTACCATTCGTCACTGAAAGAGAAAAGAGTACGTACAATGGTCTATAGACATCAGGAGCTGCCAGTAGCATTGAGGCCATCTCAATTTGACGAGGAGTCTGAGTCCAACGTTCCTAAGGTATAAAACGATCAGACAAGTGCGAATGGTCCGAATGAAATGCTCACGATGACATCGCTGGTCACTGATTGCACAAAAGTCTTGAGAAAGTAAGATAGACAGAATCCCTGGACGCTATAGAGGACAGCCACGAGGACGAGAAGATGGTATCCGAAATAAGTGGCCACGGTATCACCAAAGCAGTAGACCGCGACACAGAGTCTGTCAATAGAGTCCAGCATGAGTTTGACTGTGCGTGAACCATAGACAATTAGACAACAAACATGAATGTCAACAATGCGTCCCTCTGCGTTTGTCGACATAGAGATGTCACATCGTCCTGCAGGGACTTCAAATCAAACCTAGGTTCCCAGGGCTCATCATCATCATATCATGAAACGATATAGCTCGTTCAGGGGAAAATCAAGAGAGAAAGCGGGGAAGAAAACGGCTTGGATCATGAGATGGGTGGTGTAAGGTGAAGTCCATTGCCGCAGTACACTTCCGGTCTCAGTAATAAAAGCTGTGAATATCTATTTGTCAGAGCTTATGTGAACTTGCGGAAGAATGGAACAATACACACTCATGCACTTTGCAGTGACCTTCGAGATGACGGTTGAAGATGTGTTGGAGGACATAGGAGGCGAGTCGGGCGAGTCGTTGGTCGTAGGAGGCGAGTTGGTCAACACAGGAGGCGGTTTGGTCGAAGCAGGAGGCGAATCCTTGAACATAGCAGGCAACTTGGTCAGCAGAGACAGCGAGTTGGTCGACATCAAAAAACAGGTTGATCGACGTAGGAGGCAAGTTAGGAGAAATATTACGCTGAATTTGTCGAGGGAAACCCCTGACGTCGGAACCGCCATTTGAAAAGGCTATGGGCGCTTCAATCAAGAAGGTTCAGGTTGCTGCCAAATGCTGGCAGACGAATATAACCTACACCGACATAACTCGAAGCATCGCGATTAAATCAAAAGGATTACACAAAATATACAGATACCACACTTCACCGTGATCAACCCCTTCAACCCACAACATACGATCACTCTCAATTCCACACCTGTTGGGCGAACAACCCCAACGCCTCGCTAGCCAACACACTCGTATACTCGCCCACATCCGCCTTCGTATAGTTCTTGGTCGTCTGCACCGTGTTCAACACCCCCAACAGCTGAGTCTCGATGAAGTCCACAAACACAAGGTCGATGGGTGTCTCGTCCGTTGTGTTCGCAGGCGGGTCGGAGGAGATGAAGTCTGGGGTGTCGAAGAAGGGGAGCGGGGCGTGGAGGGTGTCGTCGCCGATACCAGGGCAGGCCTGTATGTATGCGCATGAAAAGGCGAATCAGCAAAATATGTATCGATGATGGAAGGAGGAAAACCCACGTCTGACGTGACATATCCCAAAGTCAAGTTCCCAGCCGCCCTCTTCTCAACCGCGCCCTCTCGCCTATCCATCTCCCTCAGCCACTCCCGATATACAAAGTCGACCTCTCCGCGCTTATACGCCTCTTCCCACTCCATACTTCTCTTCTTATTATCACTTCCAGCGCTGTTCAACTGAGCGAACACCTTCTGTGCGACGCCGCTCGTGACATTGGCGATGTACAAGAAGGAGTCGGCGAAGGGCGAGGCGGTAAGCTGGTCGTTCTTGGTGAACGCGCCGCTGTAGACGTCGAAGCGCTGCGAGCCGGAGTTGGTGATGTAGAAGGCAGGGATGGAAGCGCGGGTGTTGTTCAGCTTGAGTGCGACAGGGAGGGCTTGGGCGGCGAAGAGGGAGAGGAGGGAGGTGTTGGAGGGGTATGGTGCGCTATGTGGACGTTGGTAAGTTTCAAATCACGAGCGTGTGCGAGTGGAGAAACACGTACCGGTCAATGTAGAAATCATTCGGTGATGTGCCGAACTTGAAGTCCAAGTCGTACTTCTTCGCGAGCTGCTCCAGTCCCTTCGTTATCGACTTTCCAGAGGCGGTGTCGAAGGAGAAGTTCCCTCGGCCTGTGTGGTACTCGTAGGTGACGCGGTTAGGGTCGAGGTAGCGACGGTTGAAGGTCAAGTTCTTGGGTGCTTCATGGTGGTTGTGGTGTTGGCGAGAGTCAAGGTCAACGCCTATTCAACCAAGAGCTCAATCAGTATTGATCAATAAACGAGTGCGGAGCTGTCAGAACTTACTCAACCATCCGACGGTCTCCATGTAGCGACCGCTCTCCAGGGACATCGAGCGTCCGTCGAGTTGCACTGTAGGTCATCGCACAACGTAAGTCATCCGATGCTAATTGAGACAGTGTAACAAAACTTACCGCAATCACGAATGTGGGTGTGCCCACCCAAGATGAGAATAGGAGTGGTCGGGTGGACGGCACGTATAGCGTCGAACACCACGGGCCCTAAGAAAGATTATACGTGTCAACTTTGGCATCTCTTGCGACTATAGCATCGAAAGGCATCACTAACACTTGTCCTTTTGCACCGGCATGTGACTATCAATACCTTCTCGTCAGCCCTGAAGATTCTCTCGAGTTATGTGAAGAGGCAACGCACCCTGCAAGTAGGAAAAAGTCAGGCTCCTCCTTGATAGCTTCCGCGAACCAATGCTCTTTGACCATGTCCTCGACCTTTTGAACGGTAGTGTTGTCGTCGTTGCCGGTGAAGTCGAAGAGGACACCCAGAGAGGTGACTTTGCGTCCCCTATCCAACGAAGCCAACGTGTCAGTACAATCATGATTGTACGAAGGGGAGCGTATGCGTACTTTTGGGTCTTGAACTTCCTAAATCGCTCTCCAACAGGCACACTCACGGGGTTGCCGTGTTTGTCAGGTACGGTGATGTTCACGTTGGAAGAGAGGTAGCGGCCATGCAACTTGGGAGCAAAGTTCTTGTACATGTCAAGGGTGTTGTTGTAGATGTACAACTCATGGCTTTAGTTCCAATCGATATTAGCTCATGCAAAGTGTAGTTACCGAAGCGGAGGACTCACTTTCCGATAGCCATTATATCGTAGGGCAGCTCAGCAATGAATTTGGTCGCCTATATGCGCGTTCAACTTTGCAACAAAAGGAAGTAATGAGGGACGTACATCGTGAGCGTCGACACCGCCTGCTGGGTACCCGTCTGTAATACCAGTGCCGTCATGAAGGTCACCAGAATCGACGAGCAAGAGGTCGACATCCTTTTTCTGTTCGCAAGTTAGTTGTCTGCGCAGGGTAGCGAACGGCAGAACGCACATGAGCAATCTCCTTCATATGGGCCACAAACGATGCAAAGTCTCCAAAGTCACCGCTACACAGACACAGACACCGAGGATTGGCAGATCCAGTCGTCAGTGAGAAGACTCGGATGATAGACTGTGGGACAAACGCACCTGTAGTTTGGCTCTGGGAAGCTCGCCTTCTGGTGTCCCAACAACCATCCATGGCTGTCGGTGGTGTGGATGATGTTCACGTCTCCCCATACGAGCGGCCTGGAGGGCGGGCTGAGCGGCGCAGAAGGATACTCGCGCTTCGCGTGGGAGTGGCCGTGATCATGGCCGTCCTCGCCGGGGCAGGCTGCTACGAGGGCGAATAATGCCAGAAGAGGGGCGAACCTCTTTGTGAGCTGCATCGTCGCGTCGGGTGTCGAGAAGGGCGGGGCGGGGCGAAGCTGAGCTCAAGGGGTACAACGGGGAATATGAGGGGTATATATACCGTCGACGACGCCGCCCCTGTATAATTCCGGAGCCATATCTTCAATTCAGGAGCGTTGATGGAAGGCGGGGGATGCCTATCAAGCGCGTCGAGAGGATGCGTCTTGTCTGTGCCACATCGTCTGCGGCCATGTGCTCCCCTTCCAGTCTTCCGCGTGAGACAGCGTTAACGTGCGTCAGAGCGTCTCTCGCCCGCCGACGAACAACGAACGTGTTTGCCTCCTGCGCTCGTGCTCAAAATATGGCTGTCGACCTTCCTCGACGGATATCCTAACTCTCACCGGTCTCACCGTTGACAGAGCCCGTTTCGTGCCACTCTGATGATTGCGGGACAAGCTGCACAGCAACGAGGTACTTCTCGCATGTAACGGGAGATAACAGGGAAGATCTGCTCCTGGACTTATCGTGCGGTGATAACGTTGCCCCGGAAGCAGACAAAACCTGGAGACCTTGACGGCTGCCGACAACGTCTGCCGCGTTGGTCAGTTTCATTCGACACCACGCACATGTCTCTGCACACGAATGCTCCCCAAGAGTGCCTGGGGGGTGTAAAGTCGCTCGAATACAGAGATCATCGATTCGCATTTCAAGTCGACAATTAAGCAGAATGCATAACCTCAGCAGAACGTGCATGTGCGCCACGACACGTCTTGTGACCTTTCGTGGTGGCTATTTTTGCATTCAGCTACCCACGCTGACATCGTCTATGAAGCATGGAAGTAGCTTTATGGGTTAGAAGGTTCAGGGCACTGCATCCAGTAAGAGCATGTACTAACATATATCTCTTCCCTGGACTTGCGCGGTCGGACTTTAACAAGGTTTGAACTTTATCAAATCAAAAGGCGGGAGTAGCACTTCCTACAATTCCCTTATGGGGAAATACCACCTCCCAACTATGACCACGACCACCATTCATCCTCTCTTTCCAGTGTCAACTTCTCGAATCATCACAGGGTTCACAACCTCACCCGGCCTATCGCTTCCAAACGTCGCACACATCGCGCTCGACGACAAAACGCTCGGCGTACACAAAGTCTGGTCTCGAACGTCTCACGACGTCGTCGTTCCTCCACCTTCAGCTGCTAATCCTGAAGACGTCAGACATGAAGCATGGCTCGCAGACTTTCCGTCTGGCAGCATAAACCCCGGAAACAAAACCGCACCAGCAGGAGGCTTTGGATTCTATGTGCACGGACCGAAGGAGTTCCATGATTGTTTGAAGAATGAGAAACCGAGCGAGGTTGTGATGGCCTACGAAGTGATGTTCGAAGGTGGCTGGGAGTGGGCGTTGGGTGGGAAGCTACTTGGGATATGTATGCTATACACTTGCCTCCGTCTCCATCCGCATTAACAAGTGCTGTGTGATGTCCATGCAGACGGAGGCTTAGGCGAGTCTGCCTACGGCTGCACAGGAGGCCGCCAGACCGACCGCTGCAAATGCTTCAACCTACGCCTGATGTGGCGGTACATCTTTCTCATATCTTTATACTGTCCCATCTAATCTCTCTCTATCGACTCCAGACAGAACGGCACAGGCGAATTATACGCCTACCTCCCACAAACACCCTCCAACACCGCCTCCCTCCTCTCCATCCCGCCAAAGTCAATACAACACCCCGACTACGGGTTCTCAGTCGGACGAGGCGCATGGAAGTTTGAGCCGGGGAAGTGGACGGCCGTCGCAGAGAGAGTGAAGATGAACGAAGTGGGGAGGCATGACGGTATGTGGTCTCTAGCCACTGAAGGGTTCTGTGTCAGTCGATCTGACGATTGTGTGTGGTAGGTGAGATAGGCGAGATAGAAGTCTTCATTAATGGGCGCAGCGTTGTACACGCGAAAGGCCTCACGCTGAGAGACGAGGACGCCCCAGAGTCATATGTCCAAGGAATGCATTTCCAGACCTTCTTCGGTGGTAGGTCATGTTCCCTCTCTGTAATCATGCTCCCCTTCTTATCTCTTCGCTCTGAACCTTACTTGATGATATTCCTGCAGGGCATACGCCGGAGTGGGCATCACCCAAAGACCAGCAGGTCTGGTTTACAAGCGTCTCTGGTGCCGTCTTGGCTCCTACGAGTGCAGAGGCCTCTCGTCACAATGAACTCTGAACCAGGACCCTTCCAGATATTCCACTCAGAGGCCATATGTGGGATCACCGGCCTTGGTAGAATGTATGCGGGATTTCATCTAAAACGTGGTGAAAATTCTAAATTCGCCCAGTCCATCATATTACCTTAGCTTCAAGGCCGGATACGTGCCTGGTGGCTTTACATGCCCGGAATCCGGAATCGTTTGGCACATATCATCTGGGAGAATTATCAGGGACCCTAAACATCCATCGTGGACCATCTATGCGTATCCCTGTGCATGCGCCCAACTATGTATACGTCACCGCCGCCTCCAGGCTTGTACCCACACACACACTTCCTGCAAACGAATACCCCGAGTCAAATTTACCGTTGACTGTCCGCGCTATACTCCCTATATTGTATATATCTTGGGGAGACTGTATGCTCAAACGTCGATGCATTACTCTGCGCATCAGGTACGCGGAGTCTGTCTTGAGGACTGGTACGTATCTGCTTTCTCTACTTAGTATGACTAGGGCGTTAATCTCAAATGCGGTGCCTCATAGAAAGCATGGACCAAGTACTAGGATCTGCCAATTACAGTGATCGCAATGAGCGCAGCGTCACTGCTTCGCAGGGTTACTGCTTATCAGATCTTATGACAACACTACCTCGAGGCTTGCACCAGCTATGTACTGCGTGCGAACTCATAGGTCAAAGTCAAGAGAGCAACTGCTCGAATGCTAAAAGGACTATTGTGAAAGTACTGTGAGTCTGGGTTACGTTGTTCTGACTCCGGTGTGTATTTCCTCTCGTGTTTGGGTATTACGAGGGCGTTGATCTGATTCCGGTGTCTCACAGCAAACACAAAGGACCGCGACCTCCCGACTACACGCTTTGATCGCCAGCTCTTCGCAATCGTACAGCCTCGGACGTGCACGAGCGGAGCATCACCGCCTCGTAGGATTACCATATATCCGATCCTTTACTTATCTCCGTATCCCTGAACTCCCAGCGAGTGTTTCCCTCCCCTCACCGTCGCTAAGCCTTCCCTATATCCTCTTGTAATAGTATGTTTTATAGCCGATATGCACAGAATTGAACCTTTCAACTGACGGATTTTCAGGCGTACCAATCACGATGGCAGATCCTCCCCCCGCTCCAGGCGACATCCGAGCTACAGCAGATGGGACATCGGACCCAAACGCCAATATTCGCTATGTTCTTGCTGGACAACCGACAGGATGGGCCGCTGTAGCCGCGAGCGTGCGGGAGTACGACGAAGACAGAATAAAGAGTACCAAGGAAGATATCGACACTCTGCTTGTTTTCGTGCGTGTCGACTTCTTCACTCATTTGTATGACTTATCTACCACCCCAGGCTGGACTTTTCTCTGCGGTGCTCACCGCGTTTCTCATTGAGTCCTACCAGAGACTGTTGCCCGATACTGCGGCACAGACGTCATCTCAGATGCTCTCCGTTCTGCAGCAGATATCCCTGCAAATAGCAAACTCGACTTATCCGCCATTCGTCCTTCCATCACCTGACGCGACATCCCAGGCCTTCCAGCCGTCGGCGACAGATATTCGCGTCAACGTCTTATGGTTCGCATCGCTCATCTTCAGTCTCATCACAGCCTCCCTCGGTATACTCGTCAAGCAATGGCTGCGGGAATACCTTGCGATAGACAATCGCTCGCCCCTCGCTCGCCTCCGAATTCGTTATTACCGCCATCCCAGGCTTAAGAGCTGGAAAGTCTTAGAGATTGCTGCTGCCCTACCACTCTTGCAGCAGCTCGCACTTGCATTGTTCTTCATCGGGCTTTGCTATTTCACCGCGTCCATTCACGAAAGTGTCGAATACACAAGCCTTCCACTCGTTGTTGCATGGGCGTTCTTCTTCTCTACAGTCACAATTCTCCCTATATTCTTCCCTGGATGCTCATACAAGACTGCATTGCTGAAGCCCGTGCTCGAATTCGGTTTCATGGGCATGTCTAAACAATTCATCAAGTGGTGCCTTAGAGGTCGATGCAACTGGGATGCCGACGCCGGAAAAATAAGAAAGTCACTCTGGCACGCCTACCGGGATATGCGTCAGGCACGAGCCGCGCATGACGAAAGTCGAGTTGCCCGCCGCGGTACTGTGGATTTAGACATTCTTGCCGACGCAGATAGCCTACAAGCCGACGATGAACTTCTGTGCACAGCGATCCTAGGCACGGTTGGGAAGAGCACATGGCACACATGGGACGATATCGTTGACTTTGTGGTGCGGGTGATCGAACATCGTTCTTGGAAAGCACCGATCGTGTTCAGCACCAAGGTCTATGCGTACCGTCTACTAGGCTCTTCGCTCAGTCTCGCAGTCTATAGGGGTGTTGTAGATATCATTTCGCGTCACTCGGAGATGGAGATAACCAGGAGTACCATTTGCCAATGGCTTCAAAGAAAGGCGACTCCGCGCGCTCTCCACGTCCTCTTGGGACCCGGTGGGCATCCATTTCCTCAGTCAGGCGTCATTTTATTGTCCAAAATTCTCCAGCAGGAAAGCAGACCGCTCTTTTGTACTCTTATAGAACAATGCACCGAGCCGACACTGCCCCTCCGAAGTGGCTACTTCGCGGAGCTTCTGCGTTTGTTCCAGCTGAGGGCAGAAGACCTCAACTGCGATCTTGCATCCTCTATGCAGTACCTAGAGAGCTTTATACACCTAGTGTTTGAGGATGCTCACAAGGGCTTTGGCGTGCAATTACCACCTGGCAGGTTCACACTTCATGGGAACGTCCGGGCTTGGCCATGGGTTGAGGTTGATCGTGCCACCGATAGCCCTATAGATCACTTGCGAATCAGCGCGGAGGTTGTGAGGTCTATATCGAAAACCGTGTCTCGAATTGCTCGTGGTCGTCCACGGACTACCGGATTTAAAGCAGGCCCACTGGGGACTCAGGCGGACTCATCCATGACTGTGGCCTCCCCAGATGGCCTTCACGACGCTCTGGACAGCATGTGGAAAATGTTCCTCGTTTGTACTCAGACATTACAGGATGAGGAGAGCTGGGGCCCGGACCCCCCAGGCTGGGTATGCTCTATAGCTGTTTGCGACTGCCTCTCTCAAGAAGAGAGCGCAATCTCTCTCCTTATGTCGCTGAACCGAATACAAGAGTCTTTCGTAACCATGATATATCCTGTCCTCGCAAGTTACATAAGCTCAGACTTGCACAAGCCTGGGTGGATCTTAGGTACGTGCGTGTACGCTATCTGTATTCGAGCATATGGTGACTCAATAAACACTATAGGGAGACTCGGACCTAAGAGGAAGTCCTACCTGCAGAACTTCACGAATGCCGTGGACGCCCTTCATACATCCTGCTCAATCAGTGCCACGCATGCACTTCGAATACTGTGCCTTGGCGTTCGCATGATGGACCTTGAACGCTATGACGACGACCCACAAGGGGCAACGCCCCCATGGAACACACTCTTCCAAGCCGTTTCTCGTCTTCTGCATACTGCGCTAATCGCATCACCCTCTTCGGTATCCTCGCTGGGATCGACGGCTTCAACGTCGTATTCGTCGATCGCCCTCCCATGTGAAGACGTTCAATTAGCAGAAGTCTGTCTGGAACATGTCCAGAAGTCGGACATGAAAATTCTCACTACCAACGAATCCGAAGGGGAGTGCACATATGATAGATGGTTAAGGCTATCTGAGAAGCAACTTGAAACCACCGTGTTCGGAGACGACCTTGTCGTGCTACTAGGAACGATCGCGGGGCCGCATATCTCCCCAGATAAACTCAGGAGTTTCTTTCGTTTGAGGAAGCTAGGAGTGGCGCAAGATTCATGGCTCTCATCTCGTACTTCGAACGAATCGAATAAATGGCACCAGAAAGGTTCCGTCGATTGGTCCCCGTCTCACCAAACGGCTATTCCAGAGGTCTCACAGGTAGATACGGACCTCGATAGTCCGTGCAGCCTTACCGCGACGAAGACATCTATGTCGGATGAACCAGTGACGGATAACTGTGTTGTAGGCGAAGAAACATCCGAGACAACCGAGCTCGGTTCAGGATTAGCCATTCCACTCCACTTGACAGTAGAAGCTTTATAAATTTACCTGGAGACAACACTGGTACTGTAGCTAAAGACGCGTAGGTGTAGCCCACATGTCGTCGCGAAGATGGCGAGCAGTTCCGTAATGTACATGCACATGTCTCTTTGGAGGATAGCCAGCTCGTATCTGGTGCGACGAAGCCCCGTCCATGTGTAAAAGTCATACTATTCCTGAGTTTCCCCGAATCCGCTCTGATATGGTTCAGTGGCTGATATGCCGATGTCCCCAATGATATTACAACTCCCTGTTACGCGTGAACACATACTTCCAATCCAACACAACAGCTGCTCTACAATTGCTGTATCCGCTGCTGCACCTTGTCTTTCACCGTCAAGTATGCACTCATCAATGTCTGTTCGTTGATAACGATTTCAGTGGTATCCGCCTTTGGTCGTGAGACGCGTGAGGCGATGGCGGTTGAGTCTGTTTCGACGATGACACTGGTAGAATACAGCATACAGTCAGAACCACACAACATATGCCTCGCAAATTCGGTAGGAAGCTGGAGAGGAGAACGAAACACTCACCCGTCATCAATCGTTTCGTCTAAGCAGAGCAAGACGAGGTCCAGGTTCTCTAGCACCGATCGCTTCTCGAGCTGGTTACGAAGGAGCATACTTGCTGCGTCGGTAAATGATACGAGCGCAGAGAGCAGCATGAGCTCGTTGGCAGTTTGGTCTGCTATGATGTATATGATGAGGTCCAGCGAGTGCTTGTATACTGATAGGAAGCCGTCGAAAAGGATGATTTCGCCTGTGGTGAATTGACAGCTATAAGTTAAAGCAGCCAACTCTCCGCTGTGGGATATGTAAAACAGACCTCCAGCCTTCTTCGTCTTTTGGAACAGCCCTTTCTCAAATGCCCGTTGTTCTTTCAGCGTCGAGAGTTTCTTTGCTCCAGGCGTTGGGTGCCCTGGTGGGTTGTAGTACTTGGCGAGTACGCGGTGACCGTCGGTGTCGGTGATGACGAAGCCGGAGATAGTATACAGTGAAAGACTCATGTTCGTGGAATTATTTTGATGTGTTGATGAAAACCCTAGAAGAGAGCGGGAGGCAAGAGGGAGGAGGTCGCAATGGAGGTTATTCGGAAGTGCAATCGTGTCGAGGGCCCGCAAGTGATGCATTGATGTAGGCTCGTGAACCAGCCTCTATATACCTCGTACCTCGGAACATTGATGTATGATCCAAGCTTATTGATTAGATAAGTAATTGGGAAAGTAGTTTCTAATGGATGGTAACAAGCTTTCGTAGACTACATCACCAGTTTGCTTATGTGTTAACAAATACTACTGTATGCTATTCAGCGCTCTTCATCTCCTACTTACCCTCTCACCATCTTCACACTGCGAGAGATACACAATCTATCCCATAATGCCTCGCTTCAAGCTTGTATTTTTCTCGCCAACGAAGGATACCACGCGCATATTGAATCACATCTTCTCCAAGTATCCCAACAACGCAGGAAAGATCGGTGAATATGAACATTGTGCGTTCGTCACGCGCGGTACGGGTCAATTCAGACCGGGGCCTGAGGCGAATCCCCACATTGGCAAACCCGGCGAACTCGAGTTTGTTGAGGAAGACCGCGTAGAGACTCTTATAGTCGATAAAGGAGAGAGCGAAGAAGTGAAGGGAGTGATCAAGGAGCTAAAGAGTGTATGTTATGTTTCGCGCCTGCTTATCCCGCTGAACGGTGTGATGAATGTGCGCATTCATAGGTGCATCCGTATGAAGAGGTCGCATATGATGTCTATAAACTCGAGGATTTATGAAAACTACACAATACATCCGTCATTGCCGGCAGTCAACCGTGACTAATACAAGTTTTGCGCCCTCACGAGCCCTTCGAGAAGTACTACACCAGCCCGAACACCGTCGACGACAGCCACCTCCTTTCCGCGGCTCTTTGCTCCTTCCAATACAGCTTCTTCCATCCCGCTCATCCCCGCACACCCCATGAGAATCACCTCTGCACCGTTATCAACTAGATCGGCCGTCGCGTCGGCAATTCTGCGGTGTACCTCCTCCTGAGGGGTAGAATGCAACTCAACGGCCGTCAAGTCTGTGCTGCGAACCCCTACAAAGTCTTTGCTCTTTTCTACTGTCTCGTCGCTCTTGCCGTCATTTCCAAGTAAGAAATCCACTGTCGCCTTCTGAAAAACCGGTACCCAATAGCTTCCCGTCGTCACGATCCCAAACGGTCGGGCAAGTAATCGGGCTTGGAGGATTGAGGCTTGGAAAATGTTGAGTACAGGCGCGTTGACCTTTTCACGTAGTGCAGAGGTCAAAGGATGATCAGAGTAACATGAGATCAAGTATGCGGAGAACGGGCTTTTCTGTGACTGCGGTGCGCTGCTCTCCTTCGTTGATGTCTCGAGATATCTGAGCAAGTCTGGCAGGGTCTCGGAGGTTGATTGGGCGGATGTGGCGGCGTCGTTGATAGATGGAGGGGCCGTCGGCGGCGCGGTATAGAACGTGAGTTCGAGTCCATCATGTTCAAGGTCAGCGAGCAGTGGCTCGAGAGCCGTGGTCATCGACAGGGATGAGTTCGGGTTGACGACCAGAATTGAGGTTTTGCGAGGCATCATGCACGCGTCTTCCTATGTGATCCGGGTCAGTAAGTGTATGGAACCTGTGAGGATTCACATCTAGCTCACACTGTGGATAAAGTAGGCACCCAACCCACACTGGTTCGAGTCACTTCCGAGTCATTGCAGGCAGATTAACTTGTCTAATCACAAAGTTAGATTGATTTTAGCGCCCCAGCCGCTAAAACCAGCAACCCATCCCAGTGATGTGACGTTCTTGGGACTTTAGAGGCTTGCTAACTGGGAGAGGGTGTATTGCCTTGCATCTGTATGAAAGTCAAAGCTGGCCTAACTTTTGGCAACAGCAGCTCGGGCCAAATTCCAGGACTGACACCCCCGATGCGTTCCTTCTCTGTTATCACATCCCTCCAAGCCTTGAAGACGAGTATCCAGATGCTCTAACGGACACTACGGGCTTAGTCTAGTTTTCAAGCATAGCCACGGTTGCTAAACCCATACACCAGGACAAAGGCGCAAGATACGCTAGCCTAGGTCTAGCGCTTAGCGGTATTGAACTTCTTTTGTCTTAGCGGGTTGCGTACTCAAACATCGCGTGCTTATATTTTAGTTCTCCAGATTAAAGTCTCTGAGGGTGTCCGCGACTTTCTCTGATGGGACATCAAAATGTCAGAAAAACAATAACCAGGGCGGCGTCTTTGTATTCTGCATGAGCCACGATCTGGCCGATACCACTCGCTCAGAATACAAGATCAAGAGTCCTCGACCAACGCGTGAAGTACGTCGTACGCATGTCCTGTCCGTGGTTGCCGGTGGTCTTGACGATGGTTTTTGTTCCAGTAACTCTCTAAATGTCGTTTCTTTGCTCGTCGTTGCACACTCGTGGACCCACGATGCGCTTTATAGTCGCACCGTGAACTCGGTTACTCCTCGTGCTGGTCTCCCCCGAACTCACGAATTTTTCCGCACAGTCGCAGCGCGACTTGCCTTCTCAGGTTATCTCTTTCTATCCTACAGACATTCTTCATTCACAACTAGTAGTGATCCGGCTATGGATCAGATCTCCCGCCCTTACTCTCATGATGTCTTCCACAAGGCTTCATATCGGCGACCTTCCTTCCTTTCTTCTGTTCTACCTTCCACCAATAATAGTGGACACGACAGTCCAGCACACCTCGGATCCTCGGAGAAAGTGCACCCTTCCCAATATGGTATCCTTGCCTCGAGGGCTCTGCTTACACCGCCTTCCTCGGACGTCGGTACCATAAGGCGCTGCAGCTGCGCTAATGACTCGGACCCAGCGTCTAGGAATCATACAAATGGTGACCGTCACTCGCCTCTTTCCTCCAGAGCATCTTCCGAGCACTTCGAATGGCCTTCGACACCGACCCGCCGCCCATTGCTCTCCCCAAACCCTCGATGCCACGGCCTCGACGGTACTTCCAAACTCAATCCATCCATCGAGTCTTACACCTTCCCTCCCACTGGCAATACCAGGGACCGTAGCGCTATGATATCAGCATCAGAACACTCATCGCTAAACGAGATGACCTTCGTTCCACCACCCCCCTACCGGCGTACGCCTCCGCCTGTGGAGGACTTCGCAGAAGCCCTCGCGGAGCACGCCCACTACAGGCCAGCTACTACTCTGCGCAAATCATCCGAAGTCATGCACAACGCACACTCAGAATATTCGACAAACGCACTCGGACTTGATTTCACCACCCATTTGCCTACTCCATCACCCTCACCCCCTTCCTCGCTGACCGACCTTCCAACGCCAACTGAAACGTCTACTACTTCCTTGTCGGTGCCGAAAAGGAGACGATTGAGAATCACTATCCCAGAAACGCCAACCACATGTGGTACCCCTTCTCCCCCACGCCCCGTAACAGCTTTATACTATCCTCAATCGGGCGCAGGAGATATCTGTCCGTCTCCACCCGTTGAGGACAGCTGGTATCAGGACAGTGTATTCCCGGAAGTTCATGATCACGCGTTGGTCACATCGTACGATGAACGCGGCTCGGCACTGAGTTCAAAGTCGGTTCGTTTCGCAGAGGAAACTGTACAATACTCTCCTCAGTACTCTCCCCAAAGCCCTCTACGGCTCGCCCGCTGGAAGTGCATCCCCTTACCACCCGACTATTCACTTGAGGAGTCTCTTCACAGCCCTGTCGACGTTTCTTTTGCAATGCTCAGCCTACATGATGATGCCTACGCCAGCCATCTGGGATTTACCCATGATTCTGCTGGGTGCATCAAAGAGCAGTTGCTCCCCGTAACGAACTTGCCACAAGACACGGGTGTCGATCTACTCTCACCCTTACCACTTACGCCTGCACCTTCATATTGTTTGGAAGATTTGCAGCAGCAGATCTCACAGTGCTTGGACTCTACGGACCGTATCTACTCGGTATGACTTCGTGTTGTATAACAGTATCGTAGTAGTCAATGCTTAATGCAATGCGTATTTAGACAATAGCTTTCTCGCCTGCGATCCCTGAGATTGATGTCGCGACCGTTTTCGCGGATTTAACTTCAGCTTTGCAAGGTGTTCGGAAGGAGTCTTTGAGACCAGCCCCCGACTTAGAGCTATTAGCCAAAGCGCATGGTGCGGAATGGCGGCGTAAATATGAGAGAGTAGTCATGTCCTTGGATCGGTAAGTTCGGACAGCTCAGTCTTCATTAATCTTCATTCTGCATCTGGTTCAACTCGTTATAATAGCAATCTAGACCGATGTGTAAGGGTAGCTGAGGAAGCCGGTGCTAGAGGCCAGCATTCCCGACACCTACTCTCGCTTAAGGACACTCTGGTGTGGCACGCCCGTAAATTTGAGGACCTCAGGCGTCGACTCGAGGTTAGTCTTTGCTCGGCTTCTTTTACTGCGCAGGAAACCCCGGTATCCCGCCAAACGTCACCCTGAGACTGACCCGTACTATGATACACGTTGTAGGTCTTTCACGATCATATCTCTCTGCTAGAGAAGCGGGCAGAGTACCAAGAGTTGACGATGGCGGTTAGAGCTGAAATGAACGCGGAACGCGCATATCGCCAGACGTTTAAGGTAGCCACCGAGGGGATAAAAGCCCGAAGACATGCACTGAAAGAGCATATCCGTTGTGAGGAAGAGGCAGCTCGGACGCGATGGAGCAGGACCACCCGTTCACATTAGGCTTGCACGACAAGCTTTACTTGATCTGAAAGGGACGCCAGATTTAATTTTGTCAGGGCGCATCCGCCCTTATAATCGTCACGGTACCATACCGCACATTCATCGATGTGACGGCGCCCTAGATCACGTCCTGTATTGCTTTAGCGTAATGTTGCAAATGTAGCCGTAAATTTGTTGATTGATACCTCTGGTGCACTACGATACCCGCCTACTGTTTCATCGACAGTCGGGGCACCACGTCCGCCTTGTACATGTCATACTTTCATGCGGGTGGATATTGCGAATGTCAAGCTAGCGATACATCATTTATCGTTTATGAGGCATGTCGATCCATGCATCTGGTCGGGATCGAAAATGTCTTCAGCGCCTGTTTATGAGGATGACGGCGACCTGAATTCGCGAAGAGATGTGAGAGGTTGCGAGTAAATGCAAGGACTGTCATACTCACTCAGTTGTAGGAGCCGCTATTTTCATCTTTGCTATTTGGCCATCCGCATCCTGGATTTCCACCTCGATGTCCGTGGCGCCTTCCACAGCTTTGAGTTCCTCGTCCTCTTTTCCGCCGCCCTCGTCCAAGTTCATCACTTCCACAAACCACTTTGCACCTTCTTCCCAACCGCTATTCTCCGCTTCTCCGAGTGGCGAGTGCCCCGCATCGTTCTTGATGTCTATGAGATCTACACCAGGCCCTTTTGGATGTTTCACCAGCTTTTGGGCGACTTCGAGATGCGAGTTCATGGCAGCCCAATGAAGAGCTGTGGATTTCGCCTCGTTCTGCGCAGATAGTAGCGAGGGTGACACTGTTTTGAGCAGATAGTCGAGGACATCTACGCGGAGCCTTGCATGAGTTAGCTGCGACAATCATCAACAGAACAAGACTGTATATGCATACCTATGTGGCCATTCGCAGAAACCATGTGCAAGACGGTGTTCCCTCGATCGTCACGAATGTCATTGAGAGAGTCTGACCCGAACTTTGCTACAAACTGCTCGATATCCTCGAGGTCGCCATAGCGGCATGAAAGAAAAACATCCTGCTTCTCTTCGTCAGATGGAATGGCACTAGCCATGGCAGTTGCGGTTAGATCTGGAAAAATTAGAGCAGCTGTTTCCCAATCTCCCGCTCAGATAGACGACGGGATCTGCCGATAAAGCTGATGCGCCATCAACCTCCCATACCAGGACAGAAGCGCATCAAATAATCAGGATTTGCAGCCGTTCCAGGGCCATCTTGGACATCCACGCCGACGTCGAATCATCGTCGATCATGCTCCGGGTGGTGAGTCGAAACATTTGGCTCGCAATCAAATCTGACAAAAAGCCCAGACGACGTGGAAGTATTTCAATCTATGTTTGATCGTCAAGTCGGACGTTTGATGTCCTGCCACTGTCGGTCGCCGGTTGAAACCAGACATATCCACAAAGGCACATCGCCCTACATCGCCGCCCGATGCTGCGCTCGGTAAGAGCTACTTAGAGAGATGCGGTCAGGATGCATCTTCGTGTGTACTTCATTTTCTAAGATTGAGCCGTCGAGCGATGTTCGAAATCTCAGGCCCTCATTTTGATTGTGGCGAGGCTATCGCCTCACCTTCTAGGAGGACCTGATGGAGGTTTGCTCATGAGACACCCTGGCTAGCCCTCACATCAATCTCAGTAGGCGCCAGCTGTGTACGAGCACATGGGTAAGTGCATCACTTCCGGGAAACAGAGGCGTCCGCTTCATACTTATACGCACCCCATGAAACTACTGATCTGGTTTTCCCTCTCGCTGGGCCGAGCTTCCACCACCGTCTCTACGCCTCGTCTGCACTTGGCTCTCACTCCTTGCCCACCATGTCTCATTCTACGCCCGCCCCGTACTTGACATGGTCAATCTTTACTGTCATAGTGAGTTCATGAATGCGCCCCGTTTATCGCATAGTAGCTGATCTCTTTCTAACCTTACTTAGCACTTCATGTTTCTTGTTCGACACTTGTGGAAATTCGACCGTTTTAAATGCCTTAGGTACGTTGGGCAAAAGTTCGTTCTCGCCACTTCCACTAATGCCCTTGCAGATGGAACAGCGGGCCATACTCAGGCGCCTTCAAACGTCTAATGACGGTCAGTAGTCCCTTCAAGCTACGGAAGTATAAAATAAGGCTGACGTATCCCACAGTACACCTACATTCTTACCGTCCCGCTAATAGCGGTATATGCGATGGGGTATTCCGCTATAAAGTATGATGTCGGTTGGATGGAGGTTCCCGGTTATGGCAGTAAGTGGCAGCTTTCATCGCGGGTCTCCACTCTCCGTCTCACCGCTATACAGTTATGCCAACCCCGTGGCAGTTCTGGCCGAAGAAGTACAGAGATGCCATTCTTCCGCTCAATATTGTTTTCTCCGTGGCCTGGAGTTTTGAGATGTGAGCACAGATCACGGTTCTTCGTATTCCGCGCTGATCGACTGTTATCTCACCACTTAGGGTTACGCATCTTGAGGGTATGTCCATCTTAACCCATCTCCTACCTTCGCTCACATGCGCTCGTAGAACTTTGCTTCTGGCTTTTCTTGATGAACGCTGTAAAGGCACGACAAGACTGGTTCAAGAGTACATACTTCAGAGTGTGGGTCCTTGGATCCATATGCGCGGTGACATACATGCCGCTCCTCACCGTGCTTACCCGCTCGGATCCGCTCAAGGTATGAACTCTACCTTCTATGATAGGCAAGGTGAAGTTAATCTTACGTTCATGATGATGAAGAATGAAGCCTACATATTCCTGGGAGGATGTCTCGGTGATTTATCTCTTACCCTGTGGTTCTTGCCGGTTCTGTAAGTGAGACTGCTCACATCCGTGCGAATCCGGCTGAACGGTGTTCCTATGTAGATGGTCGTTCCCTGCCTTCTTGGAGAGTATGGTTAGTCGAGTTGTTACTTTAATGGTCTTCGGGATGGACTGATTGATTGTACCATGTAGCAAATGGAGGGCGTAGACATCCCCACCCTCCTGCGTCTCACAAAGTTCCATGAACTCAACGTACGTGCCGCTCTCATCTGGCACCTGTGACTTCCTGAGCTGACACTAATCATACGGATAGTTGATACGAATTCTTTTCCGCTTCTTATTCGTCGTTCCGTTGCTTATCCTGGGAATCGACGGTGTTCGAACCCACCAGCACATCAACGACCACTTGTGAGTCACATGCATATCTTCAGCTGACTCCGAGTATCTCATGCGTATATAGCTTCTGGACAGAGCTTCTTGCCATCCTGGGCGGGATTGGTGTCATCGTATCCTCTGCCATCACACTCATTGTATATCTTTATATCATCTCATCTCTCGTTGAACACCTCATCCTGACGATCACACGTCACCTAGATATTCTTTCCCCGGTCACCTGAAGGCGAATTCGCTGCAAAGAAGGCCAAATCATCTCACAAGCAGTCTCAGCTGCAGATGCGCAGTCGGCGCGAATACGAGCTCGATGAGTTGCGCTCCTCACAGTATCCCCTCACCGAACGCGATCTACCCACCAAGACCTACGATTCGGGCTACGACGATTACACTCGGGCGGCATCTCCGGGCACGAAAATTGACCCGGAGTCGTTGCAGCCTGTGCCAGCGGCGAGGTTTGCCCCGAACAGGAGAAGGTCGAATGGCGATATCGCAAGAGGGACTGTCGATATAGAAGGCCTGACGGAGAACAACCTTGCGAAGCATGATGCGCTCATGGGTAAAAACCCATACGTGCACAACTTCACATCTCCCATCCGTGAGTTCCTGTGTTTTCCATCTTTTCTGATTACGGGGACTAAGGCATCTTCATGTTTCGTTCTTGCTTCAGAGCTCATGGATGGCTCATAAGCCACTGGAAACCAAGCACTCTTTACTGCCACGACTCTGCCGAGGATAAGTCAAGAGAGCTGACGACGTTGCGGATGTTGATGGGCGTCGTCGTGTATACACACTGCTTTGATGATGTACAGTAGCTCCGTTATCGGGTGGTCCATATGCAGTTGCATGCGCAAAGCAACTGTCATGTACATTATAGCACTATAAATTATTCATCATCTAATCCATTGCTAAGTTATTTTTGTACACACATCATCTCAGGGATGAATGGAAAGTACAGTGCAGGTCGATGGTCGGTCTTGTGGCCGGTATGTATTCTGCCACAAGCATGTGCTGCGGTGTCAACTGCACTATAGTACTGAAGATTGCGGCTGGTAACAATCTTCCTGTACCTGGTGTCCTTGCTATACGGATGTTGACAGCAGCGGATGGTCTTTGATTGCTGCGAGCTCCAAATCATCTTCATTCACAAGCGCTTCGCAAATTTTCATAAAGTAAGGTTCAATTGCCAACCAAATTCCATTGCGTAAAATCTCGACACTACACTACAGAGAGGTCTACAACAATACCAACATCCAACAAAACTTCTAGAAGAAGTAATCCATCAGACTGACGTCCAACCCGCTGGCAAGAGTCCGGTGCGACTGCAAAAGCAGACCGCACAGGAGGTCAAGCCAAACGTCCTCGAGACCCAGTAGCACGAATGCTCGGGCCATGTTCTCTGTTAGAACGGGCGGACGCGAATGTCATCGACTGGATTTGAAGGATGTGGCATGTGTAAACATGCGAGACTCGAGTTAGAAACTATAAAATAGATCCTA
>JAXQGN010000047.1:0-116372 GCA_037039805.1 Irpex sp. M6601 | reverse complement strand
AGCATATATCATCGTGATAGTGTATATGTGATGGTGAAAGGAGATACTGTATGTGAGGACCAGGATATAACAGCCTACGCATGGGATAATATAGCAGAAATATGTGCCGATCAGAATGATTTCGAGAGGTTAGAGCTGCATTTCTCGAACCGTCGCGAACTCGCCCATTTCGTGGAAGCACGACGAGCGGCACTGGCCAAACTCGACGGCCGCGTCGTCCTCCTATACGATAGAAAGGGAATTATGAACGAGGTTGACTTCAATACTTTGGAGGATATAGGAGGTGCGTCCCCGCTGCCTTAGCCCAAGCAGAACCCCAGCTAAGCTACATCGATTTCTCGGCAGCCTACGAACGGGATGCGGATGGCCAGTTGGTACGTAAGTACTAGTGTACTAGTAGCCGTATAAATTAGACTCCTTGTATACGCATACAAGTATAAGCTTACTTCATGACTCTACGCAAGATAAACAGCATGGTAGCAACAAGAGATATATCAATACAACATAGCTCCAAGAGCAAATTTTGTCTTCTTTATCCTCGCTACTACCAGTGCGTTCATACTGGAGCCATACAAACCAAATTGCTCGCCTTCTTCCCA
This sequence comes from Irpex sp. M6601, assembly GCA_037039805.1. Lineage (NCBI taxonomy): Eukaryota > Fungi > Basidiomycota > Agaricomycetes > Polyporales > Irpicaceae > Irpex > Irpex sp. M6601. The sequence continues at coordinate 115,773 of JAXQGN010000047.1, read as the reverse complement.
GCCTACGGAGCGAGCAACCTGAAACTAACGTTAACCGTCAGAGACAGAAGTGTTAGGCGTAGTCATTAGTCGTCAAGGTCAAGGAAGAGTATGCCGGAGAGAACAAAGAATCTTTCCAGCTACCTTTCCCTCACGACGATTGGTCCACGGCGCAGCCGGAATCCTGCCTTCCTTGTATGGTTTCTTTCGATCTCCATCATCCTCAGCTCTCAGGATATTCTTCACCTTCCTCCTCGTCAGACTGATACATTCGCACCCGTATAATTCGTCCAAAAAGATGCATGTTGATCGTGAATCGTCAAATATATTACATGGTCGGCCTTCGATCGCCAGAGCTTCTATCTCTTCCTGTTCATAAGATAGACCCATTTCACTATCGACCACTATGGTCACACTGTGACCATCACGTGAAATGGGCAGCCGCATAGTTATTGGACTATTAATCGTACCATAAGTCAGTTGACGTTGATGTCGGTTGCGACTCGGACACCGCTATGTCCGCAAATGGAGGTGCCATTGCTAACCGATATTCATGGCTGCCGCTGAAGCGCGTACGAATGTTGTCAACTTTTTCTAAATGTACGGTACCCTTTACAAAGAATGAAAATGTAGTCAAACGAAAATGTGGAAGATGCCATGTGGTATGGTTTGGTTTGACTACTATTTGTGCTCCTAGCTAAGATCGAGAGATTTTCGATTTTCGTTGATTATTCTCTGCGAGACGATGTCGGTCGCCCATTTAACACCGTCAGTCATGTGATGCAGTGGATAGTGTAAGTAATGGGTCTATCTTAGTTAGTACCTAATTCTAATTCTACGATCAAATCACACGGAGAAAATCTCACGATGCAATCATCAATGTGCAACGACATACACCTCCGCCACTAGGACAGCCCCAGAGACCACAACAGCGAGAGCGATAGCAGGTAAATTGAACCAGGCAAACTGGCGCTGCGACACAGCGATCCCCTTCTGCCTCAGGATATCTCTCCATAGCAGACCTGCAAGTGATGCGGAGAAAGAGAAGGTGTATGCGCCAAAGTTGCTCCCGAGCGCGAGGGCGTAGATCGCGCCGAGTCGGACTTTGTTGTCGACGGCGGTGTTGGACTCGGATAGCCAGGATTGGAGGACGCGGGCGAGGAGGATGGTCGTTCCGATGTTTGTGCCGCATATCTGGTGGGCACGTATTTAGTCAGATGTTACATTACATAGAGTGTAAAGCTGTGAGGGTATCGCGATAGCGCAAAGGACGTACGTTGCAGAGGAAAGTACTGATAACGAGCATACCGTATATTGCACCGACGGTGGCGAAACCTGTCCCGACGTTCGAGCAGACTCGAATCCATGCTGCCCACCAGCCTGCGAAAACCTCGACCCATCCTTGTGTCGTCAAAGCTTGTACAAGAATGAACATACAGAAGGCGAATAGCACGAGAGAGGCGGGTAGGCGGGGTGCGATAGTGAACAGCGTCGGGAAGGTGTCCTTTGTGATCTTCTGGTAGAGCGAGTCTAGAGTACGTTGACTGCGCGTTTCTTCGATCTGTTCTTGGACAGGCTGGGTGTCGACAGCTGCGTTTACCTTGGGAGATTTTCTCGTAGACATGACTTGCATTGGGATAGAATCATTCATATCCGAGGGTATTGGCTCGCTGACAGGTTGCGTGTTCGTACCCTTCTTCCACAAGTGCCTATCATGCCAAACATCCCTCCCCAGCATGATAAGCGCAGGAGGGACCGTCACCATCCACACTGGTATTTTCAGGGGAGACGTGCCAACCAAGACGACAAGCGTAACTCCAAGCAACACCGAGCCAAAAATCGCGCCGCTCTTGTCTGTCAACGCGTCTGGTGCATGGGTGCCCGTTGCATCCACGTGAGGGTGCTGAAGCTGAACTACGTCTATGCGACGCGGTACGTATTTTGTGGACCTAAAGAGTACGAAGGCGAGGAGGGGATAGAGTGCGACGCCGGTGGCGAGAGTTGGTAGGATGGTGTGGGCAGCGTATGTGATGTATGACAGAGAGAATGCGCCTGTGAGCACGAGGTTTGTTAGATTGGCGGAGGGGAGGACTGCGGCCGCTGGAGGTAAGCTGGTGATCAGCGAGCCCAAGCTGGCGATGAAGGTTGAAGGTTAGCTTACCTGTATTTGCGACCATGAACTGAGCAAACACCCATGCTGTAGGTGGTATAATTCTATCTAAAGGTTATAGATGTACTTGATCTTCCGGTGGTATCGAAACTCACCCAGATGCTCTTGCAAAGTAAGCCAAGAACGGCGTGCCGAATAATACGACAGGATCCTAACAAGGGGTCAAACTTGCCCTATTGATAATCTGCAGTACCACTTACGTTTCCGACAAGTATACCTGCAACGAAGAAGAAGGCATAGAGGTACAGGTAGAGTCTTCTTCCAGAGGAGCCTCCCTTGCGTACTACCCAGAATGCAAGAAAGCGGAATAACCCTGTTGTGTCCAACGAGATGGCCAAATACGCCTATCGAAAGAGCTCAATTACAAAACTCACACGCAAATTCCAGGTACACTTACCAGAGAAATGAACAAAGCCATAATATCAAGCGGCTCTATGCCACTCGTACCTGTTATTCCTTCTCGTATCTCCTTCCCATGGAGAACACCCGTGGCCAGGAGAAGCAAGACTGCTACCAGAGGAGCTGTCTGAAAGCCGATGGTGATTTTCCGCCATATGACGACGGGTCGTCTGTCGCCTTCGCGGCAACCGTTTGTAAGAATTCTGGGGTGATCCTTGCAACACGATTCCGTCGGAAGACATACGCGAAGGAAGACTGCCGTCTTCGTCACGAATGCATCCAAGACTGGTGTTGAGACGGGGATCGGGATTTTGAACGGGAAGACCCCAACAATGTCTATGCATCTAAAACATCAGCGGGGTCTGCGGTTTGATGGGTGTGGTAACAGTCATACTCGTTAGGAAGAACACGACGAGAGCGAGGATGCTCCTCCAAGACCCGACCATAGCGAGCAACTCGAAGCTCGAGTTCTGAGTCTCACCGCTTTGAATGTTTGTCAGCACAATGTACGATACTTCAGAAATTTACCAGGACTACCTGTTCCAAGTTGAGGTCGGAATTTGAGGTGCGCCACCGTGGACGCCACCGTGAACGTTGTGAACGCTGATTCAGGCGCCCGAGTCGGCTGCGATCAAAAATGATTGGCGGATTTTGAGCCAAATGAGGAAATGCCCGATATGACTTCGGTTCTTTATCGACATCGACGATGTTCGACATACAGTACTCTCGTCTCTCTTCACTAGTTAACGTATTATGTATGCGACTCACACATTTCCTGCAATTTTGCGCTTACAGCAGCATGCACACCCCTATCAAAACAGCAAGCGAGATGGCCATGGCCTCGTGCTAGCAAGAGAGGTGCTCCGTGACGTCAGATGAGAGGGAATAGGGGACGCGATCGCGGTGCACTTCTATATCTGGATATAGTCCGTCGGCCAAGTTCACAACAGGTGCCAACCGCGTCGGTTGTCAGCCCCATCCGCTCTTGTATTTAAACCTCCACATCCCCAGCATCGTTTTCATAACTTAACCTCCTTCTACATAACTTACAACAACTCATCTTAACTACTATGGGTACTGGTATCGCACGACCTGAGCAAATGGCTGCTGGAGGAGCTGCAAGGGTGAGCACCATAGTTCTCGACGCGTGCAACGACTCCTATTGACGACCGACGCGACAGGCTCTCTTCGCCGCCAGTGGGTTCTTCGCAACTGGTTTGCTAGCGTTTTACTTCTACCAGTTCCGTGCGCACAAGAATGACAACCAAACCTGTGAGTGCTGGCTCGCTCTCACTACAACCAGCAATAAACGAAAACTCATTGCGACATCTTGCTAGGGATTGTGCGCCACGGACAACAGCCAGGAAACGACGGGGCACCGCAGATGGACGGGCCACGCTATGTCGCGAACTTCACGGAGCGAACGGTGAAGGCCGGCTCTGTGCCTTTGCCGGGCAACGATGATCACCGTGGAAGCGTCGGGATCCTTCCTTCGGTCATGTCCTACGTCGCTGTAAGTGCTTTCCGAAGACGACCAGAACTTAAAGGACTGTTTACTAACATTTAAGCAGGGCAAGGGAATACACCCTGATCAGCGCGTTCCAGAGAAGCCTCTCAACATGACGCAGCCGACTCCTCAGAGAGTGAACGCTGCAGGAACTCATCACTACACCAAGGTGGACTCTTCACTTCATACATGCGCGTCGTTTGTTGCTCACAATCTTCCATTTCTACAGCGTCTCCCCAAGGACTGATACTCGACGGAAGGCACTCCGTTATCATCAGCCGTTCATCGTTTCGTATAGCATCATCCGCCCAGATCATTGTATTCTTATCTTACAGCGTCGACTGTTGTAACATATATCCCCCTCGTCTTTATACTCCATAATAATAGCATAACCGTCATTTATATCTTCGCACAACTTGGCCGATTGCTGTGATTTTGACGGGTTTGCGTATTTCAGCGCCTTTATGCATTCTAGGTAACTTTCCTAATCGGGTCATGTTACTATGGAAAAGACATTCAGCCGAGAACTTGAAGTGGCCTTACTACCCCGCATGCGATGCTAGACATGTTTGAAAGCGTAAGAAAGGATGGCGCGTTTTGCAGTATTTTGAACGTCACCTCTGGGCTGAGCATACTGACGCCGGGGGCGTTAGCACCGCTATTTACTTGACTGTTCAGCCTGCTCTGCACTGAGGGTCCCAGGTCGCGATCATCCTCTTGGCACACATGCAATGTCACCGACGCAGATCACCATTTCAGACTCGCGCTCGTAGCTACACCGCACCTGTTCGCAAGAACGTATTTACTAGTAACATTATCTGTGCAGTTTATTGGGCGGCGGGTGTATGGCCACAGTGCGATCTACGGGTGGGCGGTCTATGTTGACCGAGGAGAGACGATATCGTCAGCTCGTTGTACGTTGGAGGACCGAATACGCTCGGTGTGGACGTTCTTGGTTTAATGCGAGGCAATGAACAACAGTCGTACAAAAGGCTGCGGGGCATGCATGAGAGAGAGTATTCATTTTTACGGTCTTGTACCACATTTTCCTGTATTCAGTAGCCACATCGCTCTCCTCACCATCGTTTTCGCCACATTCCTTACTCAATCAACACGACTCGACGTCAATTTTACCTCAAGGCGATATGCGACGCTGGACGGACCATGACAAGGTACGATCTGCCCCCTAACTTCGACAATGAGCGAACTTACCAAATACAATTTCGTCCCTACCGCAGGATTCGTATCGCCTCCCTGAAGGGATGCAGAGAATCGGCTACGACTCTGACACTCGTCGCTACACCTTCAGAGATCAGCACGGCGGGATCTGGGAGGGCTCACCTGGTGAAGAATTCGGCGGTGAATTGCGTCAAATATCGGGCCCGATGGTCCCAGCCAATGGCGGTATGTATCAATGAGGTTTTGGCTTCCATCTGTCCTACTGTATGTGCTGACAGATTATGGCCCGTTGCAGACGAGGACGAACCACTTCGACTCATGCCTGGCAACGCGCCCATCCCAGTGCCGGGGCCGGGCACCCCACAGGATACGTCGACTTCAAGCACTTTCCAAGACTTCGTGCCTCCGGCAAAGATCGTGACCACAGATCTAGCGGATAAGGCCGAAAGCTCGAAGAGTCCTATTAGCGCAAAGAGCCTGAAGTCAATGTGGAAGCGCGTACGAACCAAGAATACGAGCACTACGCCAAAGGCACAAGCGGTTGTCAATGAAGCCGTTGGGCAGTCAAAGGCTGAAAGCAAGGCGAAGACGAGCGAGGTCACGGACCCACTGCCACCGTCGCAGAGTGAGTAGTACAGTACCGCCTTGATTCACGGCCGGACTCGGAAGACTGCAGAAATATGGGATCGGGTACGGGTGTAGTGAGCACGTAGTCCAAACCGTAGTAGAATTTCCCGTAAATTCCTAGTAATACCTGCCTCTGCGAAAGATGTCATATTCACTGGTCATGGTGGTCGTGAAGGTTTCGGACCAAGATTCGTGTACGAAAAGGGAAGTAAGAAGCGCGCTTTGTGGCGTGAGAAGGCTGTGAAAGAAGCGCCCGTCTGGATGCTCAATCAAGCGCTCGAAAATCTCCCTTGTAAACTTCACGGCCATTCGTTGTACAGATCATGCTCGTTCCCAAGTCCTTGATGGGTGGAACATAATAAGAGCATCCATAGTTGTCATATATACTGTATATATGACTGTAGGATATGGAGCCGGAATGTAACTTGTATAAACTACCGGTCGAGGTGAGAGTCCTAAGTTTCTTAGACTTATAAGTTCCAACTGACATGAGGGCGAAGCTACTTTATGACATTCAGATTTATTCCTGCTGGCACGGCCTTCCTCTAGCCTCAAAGAGGCTCTATGGCATCTTCAAGGCCGCACCGCTCTCTGTACGAGCAGAGTACCTCATCTCTCGCTACCAGGAATCCGTCGCACAGCCAAGGCCCGGTCAACCGCGGCTTGTGAGCAAGAGTTTGCGCTACCCCATCTGCACACCAGCCGTCCTGGACATCATGCTTCGCCTACCCACTTGTCCTGACGTCCCTCGAGGCGACCACACGGAACTTCCCAGGCGATTGTTTCGCAATCTCTCTTCAAGGCCGTCAGGGAGATGGCGGGACTCTGACCCTCCGCTTCCGATGCTACAATACCTCTACTCTCACCCTCGCATCCCAACACCTGATCCCAACGGGTGGGACGGGTACGCGTTGACTAAGGCTGTCGCTGCTGGGTTCATCCCTCTTGTGCGGTTCTTGCTGGATCAAGGCGCTTCGCCTGCCAACAAGAGTGGACTGGCCGTACATGCCGCAATTCGGAGGAAAGACCTCTCGCTCGTCAAACTCTTGATTGAACCGGACCCCTCAGCCGTGCTGACCACCGGCTCGAAGTCAACTCCTGCCGAACTTTTTGCGGAAATTTCAAGTCGACCGGTAGCGACGCCGGAGGAAGAGACGAGTACCAAAAAGCGGTCGCGCCCAGAACCAGAGGCTGCGCTTCCTCGACGCAAAGGTGCCAAAAAGCGAAGGTTGGAGGATAGGATGGCTGTCACGCAGGAGATGTTGAAGACTGCCGTTGCTTGTGATGCTAGGGACATTGTGCAGTATTTTGTACAGGAGAAGTCGTGCATGCCTAACATGGGGACTGTGAGGACAATACGAATGCTTTAGACCTGGCTTCACGATGAGAGCAATATATTTTGAAGAACGACTGAGCGCCAAGTGGACTAATTTCGGTGAGCTGGGGTGGGGAAGTTGTGCCAGCAACACGCCTTCACCGCGAGGCAGCTGGTGTCTATCCTTTCATTCCTCTGCCCTATACCCCATCTATCTCGAGCTTTATCTCGACGGAAACCGCGCTGATTGTCGCGATAGCAGTCCCCGGTGACAACAATATTGCCCTGTTTCATCTCATGCACTCGCGCATGGGTGCCGTTGCCATATAATCACGCCCAACCACCGCTCGATGAGCTCATTCTGGACAACCATCCTCGACTGGTTTCTTCCCACTATACGACTATCTGACGACATTTACGACATAGAGGCCTCGCGACACGCTTCGACTAACAGAATAGCGCATTCACACCAACGCACGCTGGGCCTCGCGCCCTCCTCGGGAACCGACACACCTGCCTACTATAAGTCGGACAGGGACAGGGACTACAAGTCGTCATCGAGTAGGATATCGAGGCGGGAGTCGGAGTCGGAGGGTCATGGCCACAGGTCGAAGGCGAGCTACGACGACTATGAAGTAAAGTACCGGAGGGCGAAGGAGGACAACGGGAAGTTGTATGACGAGAACGGGAGGTTGCGAGAGCAGATTGCTCAGTTGCAGAAGCAGCTCGAGGCCGTCCAAGCCAACGAGCGTGCGCGACTTACGTTGACCACTAGCGTATCATCGCCGTCCATAGCGTCTCCCCCAGTGTCCCCCACTACTGCAGTATCCCCGAGCTCGAATTCTTCTTCGGAGTATTACAAGGACAAGTATTACAAGCTCCGGAAAGAACATGAGTCCACGAGTAGGACTATCAATGAGTACGCTGCAGAGTTGTCATCCTTACGCTCATTCCTGAGCAAGACGGACACCTTCGACAACGCGACCATCCGCCAGATTGTGCAGGACCTGAACGGGGAGATTCAGCAGTTCGCCGCAACTGTGGCGGAGACGTACCATGCAGATCTCCATATCAGGCCTGGGTCCAGGAGGAGGCAAACAGTTGATCAGGTCGTCGCCCCCGAGGACCTTGACACCGTTGAGCAGGCTGTGGGAGGGAAGATGGTCGAATTGTTGATGAACCGAAACCATGTCGGAGACCCCATCTTGCTGCAGTACGCGTTACAGGCCTGGGAGGTATGGTGTTCCTACGTGATTCTGGACACGTTCTGTTTCGGGGCCTCCGACGAAGTGAACTACGGGATGAAAGCTGTCTTTAAGCAGATGCACTTGCAAGGTGCGCACCTAGTCGTATATGGTGTACGAGTGTCCACTCCTCACTCATGTTTCCTGTACTGTAGAGCCTGTAGCTACCACTGCTCGATGGATCGCCTTAACACATTCTTACCTGAAGAACCAGCCTACTCTCCCCGCCGGTGTCCTACCCACTCCTGTCACTCCCACCTCTGAATACCCTACGACCGATCCTAGAGAGAGCCATATTCAGCTCCACGTAGACCGAAGCCTTGCTGGCGTCCATGCTTTGCTCACTCTGGCCGGCTATCCCTCAAGTCACCTCACCGAGATCAACTCGCTCAAACCCAAGTTACGCATGTTGCGCGAGGATGCGCTGAAGATCGCCACGTCTCTACGAGAGGCTTTCATGAGCCAATTCCTAGAGGTGACCGTCGTACCAGCGGCGGGAGCACAAGTAGAGTCCACCTCGAGTAGGCGTTCAGACAAATCCGGCCTGCGCATCGAGGTTCAGAACGACGTATCCCGGTTCGATCCAGCGACGATGGAGAACGTACTGCAGAGTCTCATGCCGAAGCACTCCGACAACGCATACGACCGTGTGTTGTGTACGTTGGAGCTTGGCCTCGCGACTACGTCCGTGGACGAGCAGAGTCGCAGAACGAACGAGAGGAGAACGTCTGAGCAAGACTCGCGAGGGGAGGTTTCTCGCTCGTCGCTCGATACGCCTCAGGCTATCAGTAGAACGAGCAGCCTTGGCGACCCGACGCAGCGAGGACTTTTACGTCAGATTATGCTCAAGCCGAAGGTCCTTCTCGAATCCTTTGTCAAGTTGATCGACCAGTAGACGTGTAATTGAACGTAAGTCGTTGGATTTGTGCAGAGGCTCAATTCATTGACGGGTTCTTGTAGATGAGGATGACGATCCTCAGACTTGTGCGCGCGTAATCTTGATCTTATTCTTGGTGGAACGTTTGCCTACAAATTTAAATATTCGTTTTTATGCATACCATGTAAATCTATTATGTATGTTCTTGGGCTCTTGTGCGTTGTAGTAATAGTTGTGACACCAGCTTCTTGTACTTTACCTTTGTTAATCTGGAATTTAGGCATACATCGCAACCTCATCCTTCTGCGAGCTAGAACCCGAGTCAACATAGCAAAGTCGACTGTTCCTCTGACGGCGAGGTCGGGCTGCGTTCTTATGAGCTATTTATGATCTTCATGTGTCGTGTGCATTGTATTGCAGTGTCTAATTCTACAAATGTGATACCTACTCGTCATCGTGCTCTCCGGAAACGATAACGTCGTCTAGAAAACCATCGTCAGATTCGGAACAGAAAAGAACAATAAACGAAGTAACTCACCAATTTTGAGTACTGCTCGGACAAGCTATAGTGCCCTTACGTTAGTAACTGGGAGAAAAATAGAATACAACTGCTTACCTGAGTCGCGAGGAGATACTGTTGTCGTTTCGAGATGAGGGGGTCGTACACAAATTGCTCCTTCATGTCTGCATGACCGTCGTCAGACACTACCACCTGAATAAGGCCAAGCAATGCGACACATACCATTGTTGCCCTTCCCAAGGCAGTCAATACCAAGCGACGAATTGCCCTCCTGCACCTGTCGGCTCTTGACCTCAGCGAGGGTCTCAATCGGGGACAATCCACTGTTCTCGGCAAGTGCAAGGGGCACAGCGTCCAGAGCCGAAGCAAATGCACGCATAGCGTACTGCTCGATGGATGGGATCTCGTCGGCGGCCTTAGACACAGCTAACGAACAGCTGATCTCCGCTGCACCACCTCCATAGACTACGCGGTTGTCGACGATCAAGTTTCGTACGGCGCAAAGCGAGTCGTGCAGAGCACGCTTTGCTTCATCCACGATCTTCGTAACGATGCGTGAGTTTACAGTGGGGTTATCCCGAGAAAGACGAACGTACCATCTTATTGCTGCCACGAACAAAGATCGTCACAGTTCGCGCGTTGGCGCACTCCTCAATGACGAGCATCTTGTCCCGCGTGGTACCGAAGGTGACTTCGCGAACGATACCCGCCTTTCCGAGCTTCTCAGGCGACAAGTCCTCGAATCGTGGAACAATTCGACCTTGCGTAGCGATTGCGATAAGCTACCCTCGACATCAGTTTAATCCGCCTCGCTCAGAAAAGGGAGACCATACCTCAATCTCGGGACCGCCGACCCATCTTACGGCGGGCAACTCGTTCTGCATCAGCAAGTGGTTGGCCTCGTCATCGAAACCCCACTGGCAAATAACCAAGTTTGCACCGGTGTCCTTCACGCGCTTGATCATATCCTCGAACTTGCCCTGCTCGTACTCCCGCAGCTTCTTGTACTCCTCGACGCTCGTGATGTCCAACTTATGCTTCGTCTTCGGTCTCGGAGGCTCGAACGGACACGTGAGGATAGCGATTTTCGCGTCTTTGACGCTGTGGGGCATTTGCGGATGTGACATGTCTTTGTCGACGAGCACACCCTTGATCAGCGTGGTGTCCGCGAGGGAACCGCCGACTTTGCCCTCCACCTTGATCAAGTCAAATGGCACGTCTTTGCGTTCGAGGTCAGCGACGGCGAGCACTGCGTCAACAGCGATCTGGGCAAATTGCTGGTGTTCTTTAGACACACTGGATTGGGAGGCGCGGCAGCGTTAATATGGTCACAGACGCGTCCGCAACGAATAAAAACATACATCTTGCTTCCAAGACTAGTCATGGCAGTCTTCAGCAGGTTGGACGTGTCTTTTGGCGTGTACTCAATGGTGTCAGCTATCCGGTCGAGCTGTTCCACAGCAACGGCACACGCCCTGTCGAAACCATCGGCGATTCTTATTGGGTGTATGCCGCGATCCAACAAAGCTTCACTCTGTTCCAACAGTGCACCAGCAAGGACTTTACGACAAATCAACAGGATGATTATGGTTAGATACTGCAAGAGCACTCACCAACTACACCTGTCGTTCCGTCACCGATCTCATCATCCTGGCTCTTGGACAACTGTACGAGCAGCTTCGCGATTTGGTGCTCGACTTCCATCTGACTCAAAATCGTTGCACCATCGTTTGTCACAGTAATTTCTCCATCAGGTGATATGAGGATCTTGTCCAGGCCTGAATAAGGGTATTGCGTCGGTCAAAAGCTGCATTTTGCACAGCGCTCAGTAGAACGCGTACCTCGAGGACCAAGGGACGTGCGTATGATGTTAGCAACAGTTCTTGCAGCCAATATATGCGACTAGAGGTGTTATTGTCTAGTGAACATACGCTCAGCACGCGATATAGATATAACGCACCTTGATTGCCTCAGGACCATGGCTTCGCGTCTTTTTAGCTTGTTCACGCAGGATGATGAACGGTCGGCCATACTGCAAGAAAGTATCACTTAGATATTTATCTTAATGTTACAAAGTACTCAAACATACCTCGTCCTGAGCGTACATTGCTTGTGGTTCGGCCATGGTGGAAGTGCGTGTTCAATGAAGGTGAATTTACTGAAGCGCTCGCGATCTAGGATGTGTGTGACAATCGACCGAAGTGACGGTTTTGTAACGCGTCGTGACGTATGCTTACTTGATCAGGCTCGCACAAAACGAAGGAGTTGGAGTATAAATGGTATCTTAATTTTATCTTTGTCAACGAAATGATACAAGGTGTGCGTATACGTATGCTGTATGTACAGTACTACATGTCGCCGCAGCTGAGGAAAGTCCGAGGTGACATGGCAATCACTACAATCACGAATCAGCATAGAGTTTGACTTGACCCCACAACACTTGCACCAGACGCACAGCTGGTGCAAGCATCCTGCACAATAAGAATATTGGACACTCACAAGGAAGTAATCCGGTACACGTCGTGAAACGAGTGGCTCGCCGGCTCGCGGCGCTGGGTCGAATTGTAGGCTACGAAGATGAATCTCTAAGTCAGCTTTGATACTACGGCAGAGGACGTCGAAAGATGCTTACAAACTGTAGGAGAGTTTTTCGTCAATCTCCATGATTGCGGCCTGATTACCGCAGCGATAGCAGTAGTTGGGTGCAGAGAAGATGGTAACGACATTGCGGTCTTGACCCCAATTGTAGCCTGTATCATTGCGGCGGTCGTGTGAGAGAAATGTGGAAACAGAGAGCACACTAAATCTGACCTTCCATGACCAGCTGGTGGGCGCGCGCCACCAACGTCAAACCATTGTTATGGTTGAAGGCCTCGCTGATGTCCTGCCCGAAGGTGTAACCAGCACCTCTGGGCGAGATTCCCCAGCCGCATCGATCGTCGGGGTCTGACCAAAGCAAATCACACATGGGTCCTTCGTGTGGCACCTCTTGCACACGATCTATGGACCGCACGTGATCTAGGGTATCTATGGACGGTGACAGACCTCCATGCAAGCAGAAGATCTGCGGATGGAAAGAACGTGCATCGATATCAGTGGAGCGCGCAGAACATCCAAATAGTGGCAACGCACCTGGTTTTCGATGAGGGCGGTCAGGGGAAGGTAGTCAAAAAGGTCAGTGAAGAATCTCCAAACGTTGGCGTTGCCGTATTTCCGCAAGCACTCGTCGTAAAAGCCGTAGACTTGCGTGATTTGTCGGGATTCGTGATTTCCACGGAGGATGGTGACACGGTCGCGGTACCGCAGCTTGAGAGCAACAAGGAGCGTGACGGTCTCGACAGAGTAGTAGCCTCGGTCGACGTAGTCACCCATAAAGAGGTAGTTTGTGTCAGGTGAGTTGCCACCGATCCGGAACAGTTCAGATAGATCATGCTAGGGCACGGAGATGGTCAGAAAGTGAAGTAAACAAGGATTTTCATGGGGAATAGAGCATAACGCGGAGAGTGGAAACACGCGAAACGGAGACTTACGAATTGGCCATGTATATCCCCGCATACGGTCACAGGACACCTCACAGGCTGCACGTTGGACTCCTCCATCAAGATCTCCCGCGCCTAGAATAAAGCAAAGACGACGTTTAGCATCGCTGAGGGCAGTTTGGTCGGCCAAACGAGCGAGGACGATGTGGACGACGGAGCCTCTTATCGCAGGAGGCATCTGGCGGAGCCCGTACCTTGTCGCATAGTTTCTTCACATCTGCCTCTGTCAACTGCTTGCACTGGCTTAGCTGTGCGATCCAGCCGTCTACTTCGTGTTCCATGCTTTTGAGATGGGCAAAGTCGTTTGTTGTGGTTTCGGTCTAAGGGCTGGGCTGGAAATGATGTGCGTGTTGGCTCAACCCTCCAAGCTGCCGTGACACTGTCCCTGCCCAAGTGTCACACACTGTCATCTGTGACAGGTAACATCTTTTGTGACATCAATCCTCGGCTCTGCCTCACCTCGCAGCTTCCCTCTTGACTCGCTCAAAACCGCGCTCAGTCGCGGCTTCCATCTTTCTCTTTCTCTCGTACCACCACCACCTACGGGCACAAGCACCCGTCGTTGAAGCACCCAGACACCCAGGACCTCGAATTTTGCGCCAGTTTTACACAGAATGCCAAAGGTGGGGCATCAATCACGTCTCAGGCAAGACACAATACTGATCGAGGGAATATTTACAGAACAAGGGAAAGGTCAATACCCCGCAGTCCACTTTCTGCGAATTCAGAAACTAATCGTCTACCTTTACCACTATACAGGGAGGAAAGAACAGGAGACGTGGAAAGAACGAGAACGACGATGACAAGCGAGAACTCGTTTTCCGTGAAGACGGACAGGAATACGCTCAAGTCATCAAGATGCTTGGAAACGGTCGGTTAGAAGCCCAGTGCTTTGACGGAGAAAAGCGACTGGCACATATCCGTGGAAAGATGAGGAAGAAGGTGCGTGATCAGGCTTTTCTCACCCACCGCAGATTTCTCATTCGCCGTTTGCGCTCGTCGAACAGGTCTGGATCAATAACGGAGACATCATTCTTATCTCTCTACGAGATTTCCAGGATGACAAGGCAGACGTCATCGTCAAGTACACAGCCGATGAGGCTCGTAGCTGTACGTTTGCCTGCGATATTCTTAAGTTGACAAGATCTGATACCCAATGTTACAGTGAAAGCGTATGGCGAACTGCCGGAGAACGCCAAGATCAACGAGACCGAGACGTTCGGCGAGGAGGAGGGCGAATGCACGTTCGAGTTCGGAGACGAAGAGGAGGTCGACATCGACGACATCTGATTGTCTAGACTTTTTCACCCATCTGTAGCTCTATCCCAGCATCGGTAAGTCTCTCAGTCCACAATCCACTCATTAAACTTTTGCTCATTGCATGGCAGATGTATGATGTATCATTCGCTTTTTTGCCACGCACTCTTCATGTTTTCTCACGTTCCATGATATTGTTTATGCACGCGTCCATTTTCTCCGTAAATGGCTGTCCAATAGCTGAGATGGAGTTTGAGTCTGGTACGATTTTATTCTTACGTTTGATCACATCTAGCAGAACACTTTCCAAGTGTGCTACTTGCCCAGCTATCTATTTTTGCCCTGCGCTCAACAGCTCGAAAGCCTTGATGCCTCGTTGGCCCAACAACGTCGCACACGCCACTACCGAAGCTCCCGCTCGGATCATTCTCTGACGAGCCTCCGGAGTCGTTACGCCTCCAACGCCAATAACCTTTATCCTTCGTATGGCAGGGTCTTCGTGCTCAGCGAAAATCTTGGAGAACGAGTACACATTACCCAGTGCGAGAGGATGCAAAGCCTCTCCTCCCAGCCCTCCCAAAGCGGTCGGTAGCGCGAACTCATTCGTTTCTGCGACCTCGTTGGTTGTTTCGTCAGCGAAAAGTAGGCAGGAACCCAGAGTATTCGTGCACGTCACAAATGCGAACGGGTTGATGGTATCGGTACCATCTGACTCTGGCTTCGGTCTAGAATACGTCGCCAGCCGACGCACGGCGTCCTGAAAACGCGTCGAATAGAGATATGGCGGGAGTTTGAGCCCGATAGTCAGCGATGGATCTGAATAGTACGCAGAGGCGAGGACGTCCAAGAATGGGACGAGAAACGAGAAGTTGTACGCCGGTGGGGGGAAGTCTTTGATGTTTGGGCAGGATGTGTTGAGCTCGATTGCGACGAGCGTTGCGGGGTTGAGGATCCCGACGGCTGGTCGTGAGTGGCCGAGGTGGAATTGGTGTAGTCTGCTCCGTAGTTCTTCGATCTCTACGACCATCTCTTGAAGGACGGTGGAGGACGAGGAGGTTATGCTGATTAGGACTGGCTTCGTCGGCCAGGCCCCAGATGGGGTTGGATTGGTCAATAGATCGTACACCCATTTGATGTAGGATCGTAGAGGATGTGGTGAGTATCCATAAGAGTTGAGTGAGGTCGTTGAAGAGCCAGAGAATGCTACCTAAACCAGCGAATAATCGAGATCAATTGCGCACCGTCGTTTCATTAGACGAACAACATACCGTGTGGGTCTCATCCTGGCCAAAGCCATTCAGAGTCGCTGTACGAGTGGTGATAGCCCCCGTATACGGGCTATCGTACAGCTCACGGAGCTGGTCCCAGTCCGAGGCCCACGCACACGACGAGTTGAGCAAAGGCGGGTTTATGTCGATCGTGTTTATCGCGACCATTCTTCCAAATCCTATGAATGAGGCACCTTAGTATTCCTACATTTGGTACTATGTAGGGAAGATTTCAACATACCTGGGGTAGATTAAGGTGGAGACGCCACGGACGAAAGCTAAATTCCCCGGTATTTATGTGGAACCTGAATCTCGCAGATACCGCGGTTATCTTATCATCATTTCACCACGGCCAGAACCTAGATCACAACTTGAAAGGTTTAGCTTGACAGTGTTGACATGTCGCAAATTGCATACTTACACCCATACCTTTATCCTCTTCTGACTCAGAAAATTCAACGAAGCCCGACAACCTTTCCTAGAACCGAACTGTGGCATGCAGGTCAATATTCCTCGAGAGACAGCTCCTGGCAGGGTGGTACGATTCAGATATGAAACCCCCAGACGCCGGACTACTTGAACTGCTCTCTGCCACGCTCACACGCGGTGGTCGGTCAAGATTGCCCACCACACGCGTTCTTTCAACTCCCTTGAAGCTTGGCCAAGAATCTCACCATGTCCGAGAAGTCTCAAGTCGCCAAGGTGCTTGTCCCCGTTCCAGATCTCACAGGGAAAACCGAGCCACAAGGTCTCGACCTCAGCGAGAGCCAGCAGAAAGCCGTGGAGGAGGTTCTCGCTCATTTCGACAAGCCGGATTATAGGCTTCCGGTGAAGGACGAGTTGGATGGGACGTTGTCCGAGGAGGAGAAGTTTTGGTTGGTGAGTGTGTCGCGGTTATACAGACGTTTCATGGTGAGGCTAATTAATGCGCTGTGGTTCACTCGTTAGAGTTATGAGTGTATGCTTAGGTACGTCCTCGGGTTGCGTTAATTGCGCAGAGTTTTAATTCATTGCCCCCAATTACTAGGTATCTACGTGCTACCAAGTGGCATGGCTCGCAAGCTGCTATCAAGCGTCTAGAAGAGACTCTTCTGTGGCGTCGCGAATTTGGACTCTACGATGAGCGCTGTAGTGCAAAGAATATTGAACCCGAGGTAGGGTAAACGCTTCATTAATGTTCACAGGATTCTCACTGCGAAGACATTATGAATGGCTCTTATAATTAGGAAGTCACTGGCAAGCAAGTGATCTATGGCTATGACGTCGACGGAAGGCCCGCGCTATACATGTGTCCCAGCAAGCAAAACACAGAGGAAAGTATACGGCAGGTTCAACACGTCGTTTTCATGTTAGAGCGGTGTATCGACATCATGGGTCCGGGAATTGAGTGCGTTGACCGATATTCCGATGGCTGAAGTTGGTGGACCTTAATGCTTACTTTGATTGGCCATTCGTAGGTCACTTGTGCTTATGATTGACTATGCGGAGAAGTCAAACAAGTCACCCTCGTTCCACCAAGCCCGTCAGGTAAGTATACTGTCACACGAACCACCTAACCATACTCAACATCAAACACAGGTCCTCCACATCCTCCAAACACACTACCCAGAACGACTCGGCCGCGCTCTCATCATCCACATGCCCTGGATCCTCAACGCCTTCTTCAAACTCGTCACACCGCTCATAGACCCCGTCACCCGCGACAAGATGCGTTTCAACCCCAAGGTCATCCAAGACGGGTTGTTCTTAGCGGACGGCGTGTGGACCGACTTTGGCGGTAAGGTTAAGTTTGAGTACGAACATGAAGTGTATTGGCCGCATTTCATTGAGTATACGACGGAGAGGAAGAGGAAGTTGTTGGAGAGCTGGAGGGCGCTTGGTGGGAAGGTTGGGTTGAAGGAGTGGGATGTCAAGCAGGCTGTTGCGACTTCTGCAGAGGAAAAGAAGTCGCAGGAGGCTGGGAGCGCTGTGTAAGTGGCGAGAATGCTTGTCGGAAGCATTGGAACAGTTGTCGGATCTAGAGTTATATAGTATGCTTCTAGTAATAGTTATCTTCACGAAGGGGAATAGAATTCTTGCATTACATCCGCCATAAACGTAGGATGGGAATATAATTACATGTCTGAGGATGTCCATATAAATACTACTGTGACTCCATGGGTGTCCAGAAACAAAGTGAAACCATTAGCACAACACCCCCCTCAGAAGCCCCATACCTTCCGCTGATAATCCAAAATGATAGGAAGAAGGTCCCAGAGGCCGAAGTCAGGCCAGTAGCAGTTAGTGAACTGGATTTGCGTATTTTCGCAGCACTATCAAATTCGCAATGAGACTTGGGGTGCAACCAGGTATGGTGCATATATGGACTGACCTGCCACGTAAAAAAGTCGCTCAGACGTTTGACACCACTTGTTCGTACGAGGATGTCCACCGGCGGGCTATCCACCACGGAAGTCATGATATGTGCATCGACGTCTTCCTCAGTCAACACTCTATAACAAAGAAATAAGCTTGCTGTAGGGATGATACACTATGCACTTACTTTTCGTTACCATTCCGTAGGGACTCGCGGACTGTAGCCTCCACCGCCGTAGTAATGTCATCTTGACTGGCATACGACATGCACAAGTTAAGTATAGCTCTGAGATATTCATTAGATCCATAGAGCATGAGAGTATTATACGCACTTGTTGTTATGTCGTGTCATATCCTCTGCCTTCTTGACTGCTTCTTGTACCGCTGGAGGCAGCAGCTCCTTCTTTCCGACCACGTTCAAGCGTATTCCATACTGATCCAAGAGGTCACTAGCCAGTTCGAGCTGTCAGGCCAAATGTTATGTATAGGTGGGAAGAGGAACATACCCATGTTGAGCCATTTGCACCAGCTTCTCCTCGGCGAGCTTCATCAGAGCGTTCACCTCCTCTTCCGACCGCTTGAAGTTCTCAATAGCGAACGCATACGCAGAGACACAACGCACGCCCAGTTTCATACACATCTCCAATATCTAATACACACGTCGGTATCCACTTGGTCATAAGATCGGATATGCTACACTACGCACCCGTTTCAAAGCTTCAAATCCGTCACCGTGCCCTTGAGCCACCTGCTTGTGGTGTGAACGGGCGTAACGTCGGTTTCCATCCATGATGAACGCGACATGTTGTGGTACTGGGCCTGCGGCTAGCACAGTTAGCAGTACGCTCTGTGCTTTTGAAAAGATGTAGTCTCGTATTCGCGAGATTAGGTAGTTCATGGAGGTGTGAGCAGAGATCTGAATGCGTGTCACCGTGCTCTGATCAAGCGCGTATTACGTGCAGGCGCCACTCATCTCAAGCTCACTGGCACTACGGTGAAGATCTCTACGAAACGTACTCAGTCATAGCAGAGAAAATTAGGATGACGCTCGTAGTACGCAATAGAGTGCTATCTACAGTATCCGACACATGGAAACGGTCTATCTACGAACCCGTAGTCTGATTCGTCGATGCCTGCTGCTCCTCCCATTGCTTTAGCCAGGCAGGCTTCGTTTCATCTACTGCAGCGTGAATCTTTTCGATAGCTACTTTCTCCACTCCCCCAGGCATCAAAAAGTCCATTTTCTACAGAATATCGTGGTTCAGTACGTGTCACATAGGTAAGCGTCGATTCACATGGGGAAGGCTCACCAAGATGGTTTGTAGCAGTGCTCTGGCAGACATATGATCTTGAACCTTTTTTGTCTCCTCTTGTGTCCATTCCCGGATTCTTAGATCGTCAAAGTCGAGTCGATTGCCAGACCGGCGAGTCTTCTCAAAATCCGCGTAACGAGTCCAAAGCCTCCTCAAAACATCGAAAGTTTGGGTGCTGAATTTGGTGCCTAACCCCTCTATCAACCTCTGCGGGTGGTCTTCATATACTTCGAGGAAGTTCAGCGCGCTTGGAGGCCTTACGTCGAATTCGGGATAGTTGTCTGCAAGCTCCTTGGCCCACTGCACGTCCTCCATCTGGAATAGCTGGTTGAACTCGTGGACAACGTTCTTCATGAAGACGGCTCCGCCCTGAGATTTCACTATGTGAGCATAGTTTGCTATCAAACAACAGTATACTTTACCTCCTTGGATGCAGCCTCTATGACGGCGTATGTCTCCAAAGTGCCGAATGGGAAGGGAATCGCATATTTAGCCAAGTAAACCGGAACAAGGACAGGGTATGCCGCCATCTAGGATGTTTCAGATAGAGATATATAGTGTGAACTGTTTGATACCAACGGCTGGGACATACCATATAATTTGAAGGACGAAATTTATTGTCCGTGTATTCTATAAAGGCCTGTACGAGCGATAACGGCGTTAGGCTGTACGGCATGCATACTACGTCGACGTTATGCTGCTTGCGCATATCCTGAGAGAATGGGACAGCTTGCGGCATTAAATCGCGTTCCAGTATACTTCGCATAGACATATAGCACAATGGGTCCATAGTGTGACCTAGCAACAATAGTGTCAGAGTGAAAAGAATAGGCTTGTCGTGTAGCCTGTACCTGGACAGAAACTACAAGTCGTATCAGCCATATGAGCGTCCATTATAAGAACAGGGTAGATATTTGGAACTGTGACATACGCTTGGGGTATAACGACTTGGAGGGCAGCCGTCTGGTCAGGAGAGACGGCGATTTTGTTGTGAAGTGACGCATTGGTGTCGACAAACCAACTCGGCAAGTATATGGCTGTCACCTCCTTCGGAACGAATTCTAGGGGCTGGGTCCAGTCTATCTTCATTGGACGTTTCTCGAAGAGGTTCACCCAGAGATTGTTGAACGAGATCAGTGGGCCCAACGCCGGAGGGGGATCAATATTTGCTGTAGCCTCCTGGGGTGACAAAGCAAAGGGTAGTGCTAAACATATGTGATGTCAGCTGGTGTGAAAAGGAAAAGTGGGCCGTTTGACCTCTGACTTTTGGGTGGTAAAGCGACGGTTGCGTGGCAGAGGACATGGCCCGCCTCCCAATAGATAGGCGCATGATGAGAGCCAGTGGTCTATGACCTCGTATCATCGTCATTTGCAGCATATCTACCACCACCGATACGCCGTTGAGGTGGAGAGTAAGCAGGTGCTCTACAGTTGATGATGAGTGTCCAGATCCAGGTCTACCCAAAAGAGCAGTGGGTAATTCTAACGACTTTGATGCCGATCGCACGTGGGTCCCAATCGCATGGCGCCAGCGGCTGAGCCTAGGTCAATTCACTCCAAGCTTCAACTTGAAGCTCAGTCGATACTCAGCAGAGGCTCGACAGACGTACAAAGGATACATCCCGTACAAGTAATGATCATAGACATCCTGAGTCATTGTACTAGTACATGTGATTAGATATTCAGCACCCGAAGCCGTGCAGCGAAGCTATGGCTTCTTCGTTCGTTCGACAGTCTGGAATTGAATAGGCACGTTTTGTTTCTCCCATTGCAATAACCATTGCGGCTTCCGCCTCGCTTCGTTTTCCTTTGACTGCCTTAGCAACTCGACACTATCGATGTCCGACATGTTGCTCTATCAAGCCGGATCAGCTGCAGGCAAACTTTGTATATACCAGATCACTTACGAGGACGGAGGACGCCATCCTTGCAAGCAAGTAGCCGCCCATCGGTATTGTTTCATTTTCGGTCCACGGTCTTATCCTCTGATCGCTGAAATCGATATTTGCTCCGGAGCGACTTTTGCTTTCGTATTCCGCATATTTTCGAAGGGCCTGTTTCTGAGACACATAGAGCATGCGGTTTATGTGGATGTACAATGCACGTAGAGGACTGTCTGCTTTCGGGGGGAAGATAAATTCAGAAGCGTCGCACGGCTTCACATCAAACTCGGATAAGGCGAGGACCTCGGGATTTTTCTCCAGGTATTGACGGACAAGTGGGTATTGTTGTACGAGCAGTTGTGTGAGCCGCTCGTGGATATTCCTGACATACACCGCTTTAGTCTGATAAACTTGGGTGAGTGCTCTGTAAAATACGAGGATGTACTACTGACCTCCTTATGTGCAGCCTCTATCACAGCGAATGTCTCTATGATGTCGTCTCCAAGGTAGGTGGAGTATTTAGCGAGGTATACAGGCACCAAGACAGGGTAAGCTGCGACCTTGACCAGTAGTATGGGCATCGTTGAGAGCAAAACTTGATGGAGGATACAACACATACGACATAATCTTTTACTGGCAGCTTTGCCAGATTTTTTGCTGCTCCGTCGAAGGCGAAAGGAGTCAAAGTATATGGCAAGCACGAAACGTCCATATCATGCTGCCTGGTCATATCATTTGAGAATGGTTTCGCCTGTGACATGAGTTCACGACTCCATATCTTCTTCATGGACAAACGACATAACGGGTCTACCGTGTGCCCTGATACGGAAAGTATTAGAGCGTGCAGTAGATATACAGCCTGAGCCACTCAGACACATGCCTGGTAGAAAACTGTACCACGACGTTAGCTGCACGGGAACGTATTGAGCGAAAGAACTTGGGCTTACGCTTGTATTGCAGTGATGGGAGGGAGGCCGGAGTCCTCGGGGCGATCTGAGAATGACATCCTGCAGTCGACGAACCAACTTGGTAGGTATATTGCTGTAACCTCCTTAGGAGTAAAATATTCTGGTTTCGTCCAACTTTCCTTCCTGGGTCGGCCAACAAACGCGGTCCACATTCGCCTGAGGTTATGGAATTTGACCAATGGGTCAAAATATTTCGGAGGTTTTATTCTTGAGATGGCCTCTTGAGGTGACAGCACAAAGGGGAGAGCTAGTGATACACAGTATTCAGAGCTGTCTCAGTTACAATGCAAATATAATAAGTGACCTTTGACTTTAGGGTGGTAACTCAGCGACTGAGTCCAGCCTGAGGTTGATATAGACCGCTCCGAGCCGCACGAGTTACACGTCACGCCGGCCACCCGCCAACGCTGTCGAACCCCGCCTCTTCGCAACATACTTGTCACAGCAGGCACGTCGCTAATAGTCAGATTCGCGTGACATTCTAGAGTTGTCCGAGTTGGTCAGAAGATAGTTAAGTCGCGGATGACGGGTGTTCCGGAGTCCTGCCCTAAACGGCAGTATTGATGGCGATCACCACGTGGGCTGCAAGCGGAGTCAAGAGCCTGAGGCCACGGTTGCAGTACTTTACTTACCATTGAGCCTGCGACATGAGAATACCACTCAAGAGTCATAGGGATATCTCAGTGTTCTATAAGGTACTGCTGGAGGTGAGGGGACACATTGACGTCGCATCGAATATGATAGATGGTTGCTCGACAAGCGAGACAGATCGTACTTAAATTTATCCTACGTGAAGAGTACGCTACCTCCGTGGTATAGATGTAAGGTCAATACTCAGCGGCTTTTCTTCGACGTATTCTTACGGCGAGCAATTTCCTGTTTCTCCCACTGTAACAGCCAGTCCGGTTTTACCATATCCATTGGATCATCACTTTCCTCCTGCGGGTTCTCGAGCCGTCCCTTCTCGATCTCGGCTTGCATCTGTTTATTAAAAAGGACTCAGTCAGCTTGGGTAATCATAGCGTACACTACAAATAGCTCACGGGAAGTTTCAGCACAGCTGTTCTTGCCCATAGATATAACCTCATATCTTTGAGCTCCTTCGCGATCCATGGCCGTATTCGAGCATCGTCGAAATTGATTGGTGAATTCTTCCGATGAACTTTCTCATATTGCCTGTAGATGACTAGTGGGTTGTCCTTAGACGTGGACGATAGTAAAGCGTCGAGTTTGCGCATGAATTGTGTGCCGGTGTGCCCTTGCGAAGGCCCTATGAACCGGTTGCCATCCCGTGGGGTCACCTCAAACTCATGGCGATTTAGATATCTTCGTCGATAGAATCGTTCAACGGCTCCGCCTAACTTCATCTGGGTGTGCTTGTCATAGATATCGTCGCTTATGTGCTTGAAATAGACCGTCCCTCCCTGTGGTGATCAGATGAGTGAGGATATTTTGATAACAGGAACCGCACTTCACCTCAAGGGAGGCTGCTTCCACCAACGCGAAGGTCTCTATAGGGCCAACCAACGTATTAAACAGATACTTTACGAGGTACACAGGAATTAAGACTGAGTAGGCAGCCAACTGTGATACATCAATCAACGAAGCACAGTAGAGCATAGTAAAGCACATACCACACATCTGTGGATTTGTGCTCTCATCATGTCCCTCGCCGCATCACGTATGAGTAATGGGGACGAGGAATATGGCATGCAAACAATATCAACGCCGTGTTGCTTGGACATATCGCTGGAGAATGGCAC
This sequence comes from Irpex sp. M6601, assembly GCA_037039805.1. NCBI lineage: Eukaryota > Fungi > Basidiomycota > Agaricomycetes > Polyporales > Irpicaceae > Irpex > Irpex sp. M6601. Next base: position 91,610 of record JAXQGN010000047.1, on the reverse strand, counting down.
GGCCTGAGATAGTAACTCAGGCGTTTCTACACTTCTTAGTGGCATGCGGTACAGCGGATCCTTGTCATGCCCTGTGGATATGTTTGTATTACACCTGAAAAACACCCACTACGAACGTACCTGGAAAGAATCTACGTAGTAGTATCAGTTAGTTGATGTGCTCCGAGTAGAAACACATAGACACACGCTTGGGTCAAGATCGTTTCGGACGAAGAGTTGCCAGGTCCGAAGATTGGCGTCAGCGCAATGTCCAGGTCAACGAACCAACTTGGCAGATATATCGGCGTAATCTCCTTGTGAGTAAAAGTCACGGGAGTTTTCCAGTCTATTGTCCAAGGTTGTCTGAGGTGATAATTGTAATAGAGGTTGTTGTACATGATCATATACTTGATATGCTTGGGTAGTACAATCTTTTCGACGGCCTCTTGTGGGGAGAGCGCAAAGGGTAAGGCTGAGTAAACATACATATCAGCTATAGTTGTGCAAGTAGCCAAGCAGTAAATCCCCAACCTCTCACTTTCGGATGGTACCGCGGCGACCTGGCGGAAGACGACTTGAACCGCTTCGCAAGCCTGAGATGCGCTTGGTGCCCAAACAGCTCATGGCTTCGAGTAGCCACTTTCTGTAGCATCCTATCAGCAAGTCATACGCGTACAGAAGAGAAAGTCGATGTAGGTCGTTGTCGTCGCCACACGAGCGAGTTTGAAGTCCAAGTGTCCAGTGGTCGTGGTGGCCTGCCTCTCAGGCTGAATGTCGCCGACATTCCGGTAGATCATCTCAACATTGATGGTGATAAGTAGCCACGTGGACTCATACTACGTGGCGTACCCGATTCGGCAGCCATAATTTACTGACTCCAGACGCCTCCTTCTCCTCCAAGCTCAGCCACCCAGAGCACCCCACCTTGTTCAGCGTATTCCCCTTGCGTGGCCCTCTAAACTCTCCCCCAGTCAAAACAACACTCCTTCAAGCACATCAACGTCTGGTCAGGCAACACACCGCCTATCACCCTCATGGCTCCCGCGGCGGTCCTCCTGCTGCTCGGCACGCTACTGCTGCTGTCTGTTCTGGTGAACGCAGCCGACCTATATAAGGCCCTTGATCGTTAGTATAAAGGCGCGCGCGGTGTTGTCTTATGCAGTCGTTCACTGACATTGCTGCCTCGTCACAGTCGACCGCTCAGCCTCGGAGAAGGATATTCGAGCTGCGTACAAGAGACTAAGCCGGAAGTGAGACCTTTGTGCTATTTCAAGTTGTGCCATAATGCTGAACGTGAGCTCGTAGATATCACCCTGATAAGAACAAGGAAGAGGGGGCAGAGGAGAAGTTCGTAGAGATTGCACATGCGTATGAGGTCCTTTCGGACGAGACGGTGCGTCACTACGCACTATACCCATACTCTAAAGCTTAGCAAATCCTTCAATTATAGAAAAGGCAAATCTATGACAGATATGGAGAGGTGTGTAAAGCATACTGTACTTTTGTTTCCCTTACTCACTATCGTATAGGATGGACTGAAGGCTCATGAAGGAGGCCAGAACCCTCACCAGAATCCCTTCGACATCTTCCAAAACTTCTTCGGCCATGGTGGTATGTTCTAAGCCTGATGCTCCTGTATAAATACTGATGATGTGCTTTGCTACCCCAGGACATCCTGGTCAGCAAGTACGACGAGGACCTACAAGCGTGAGCGAAATGGAAGTCAGCCTCGCAGACATGTGAGTTGCTATGTTTCTCACGGGATCGCTTTTTCTAACCTACATTTGTCTAGGTACACTGGTGGAAGCATCGAGGTACGCCACGACAAGCCCTCTACACGTCAAGGATTCTAACCACTTCTCTCGCTGCAGTTCATGGTTCAAAAACGTATACTATGTGACCACTGTCGCGGCACAGGTGCCGCCTCCTCAAACGACATCCACACATGTCCAAGCTGCAACGGCCAAGGCGTCAAGATCGTCCGCCAACAAATCTTCCCCGGCATGTTCTCCCAAGCGCAGGTCACTTGTCCCGACTGCGGCGGACGCGGCAAAGTCATCAAGAAAGTCTGCCCGCACTGCAAAGGTCACAAGACCATCTCGCATACGCAACAGTACACTTTGGAGATTCCGAAGGGGATGCCGGAGGGCCAGGAGGTTGTTTATGAGGGCGAGGCGGATGAGAGTCCGGATTGGGAGGCTGGTGATATTGTGTTGCGGGTTAAGAGTAGGAAGGAGACTGGCGGGTGGAGAAGGAAAGAGACTGGGTTGTATTGGAAGGAGACTATTGGGGTCGATGAGGTGCGTTGGGCATTTTTGGCTGGCTTAATGATACTGAGTTATCACTTCAGGCACTATTGGGCTTTGAAAGAAACTTGACGCACCTGGATGGTCATATCGTCCATCTGAAGCGTAAAGGCGTAACACAACCAGGTTTGAAGATTTTGCCCGTTCGCTATTAATCAAGAATATTGAAGTATGATTCTGTAGGTTACGTTCAGGTGATAGAAGAGGAGGGAATGCCAGTCTATGGCGAATCTCGTTATGGCGACCTGTACGTGGAGTACAATGTTGTCCTCCCACAGACACTCTCGCCAACGGTGAAGAGAAGTGAGTGATATGCTTGGTGTTTGTATTTGACTCTTGTCTGACCATGTCTCGCAGAATTGGCAGAGGCTTTCCATGGACAGGACCACCCGGCCAAGGACGAGCTATGATAGATTCTTGCATTATCAGCTTAGATTAACATATATCTATATCGTGGAAATTACACTGTTTTGGGTATACTTATTAGAACGTAGATCTTCCAGGCGAGAAGAGGTGTGTATATCCCACAAAATGCATGTCAGATCGGTGATACATTGCATGTACGTTTCGTAATAGGTATCATGAGCGGTAGGTCTTGGGTGCTGGTATAAGTCCCATTAAACCAAACACCAGTGCGTACAGACCCGAAGCTGGAAGATATGATTAGTTTCGTAGGATTCAACTTCAACGACGAACGTGGCATTAACACGTGATACTCACCACCTATTATTCCTCTCAGGTATCCCAGCTCAGACCAACGACCCAATGTGAAGGCAGTCAGAGTCCACCCAATTACGATAGAGCCGGTCAATACCTAGTTTGAGAGATCGGAAAGATGCAGCTTGTCGTTGAGGCAAACAGACGTACCGGTATGACTGATGAAAGGATGCCTGACTCGCGCCAACGGCGGAACTGGAGTGCATTGATGAGCGCGTGGGGAATGAGCAGCAATTGAGTACATACGTCAGGCCGTACACCTTGAATGAGTGGTACTAGTAGGATGTACAGGAACAGGGATACGGTCAGCACGCCTAACAGAACTGTAAGGAAAGCGCTCGTTCTAACGTCGTAGGGCCGTTATTGAGTGTAAGGCAAGCAAGACATAGTTGGCACTTACCGGGCATAGGAACCAAGTTCTCCATCCCCAACGAATATACTCCAGAAAGCTTGATGCGTGTTGAGCCAAAATGTCACGAGTCCGCCAGGGATGATAAATTTCAGCTGCTTGAGAGTGTGCCGGGAGAGAGCACCAATGAAGGTCATCCTGGGTTATTCCCGCTGAAATAGCATTAGAAGAATCATTGAACAAGACTCTTTGGCAAGTAAGAAAGCTGGAGCTTACCGGCGGAGAGTGTGGTCGACACGAAACTCTTTACTTACAGCGACGAGGCATGACAGAGTTGACATCAGATGGTCGATCTCAATCACATGCAACGCAGTCACGCATGTCACTTTGTCATGGCCCGTTACCAGCTGTGACTTTGTGTGACGCTGCTCCGGGCACTCCGGATCAATCCTCGAAGACTGGGCGCTCGTTATGGGCGCTATGATTCGCACGCAGATCTGTCGCAATTAGATAATATTTCGCTAGCGCTTGTTGTGTGCCTGGCTGAGGTACAGCCGCCGGCCCAAGCCGGTTCTATCTGGACCACCGCGTCGGCCCTGGAATACGTTTTGACGTCGAAAAGATGGGCCAAACAAGTCAGAACACACCTCAGCCATGCGATAACCATGAAACAACACAGATTATCCTCCCGGGTTTTTGATCTCGAGTCTTGTACATATACCCTGCCATCACCTACCTCGCGCGTGCGAAGCTCTTTCTCTTCCCGCTGCTGCCCTCGTCGTAGCTCGTCGTTATTCTCTGTGGCTTGCATCGTGTAGAAAGTGATGCCAGCCCCCGAGCCGCCATGTGCACCAATATACGTTGACATTCTTCCCACATTCGGTAGGCAATGTTTAATTAACTCCTCGGTCTGGGCTCAAACTTTTCATTTATACACAGGCGCTGCCCTCATAGGCTGTTTGGGCATGATGGTGTACGACTTGAAAGCCCTGCGACGCGTCATTCTGTACTGACTTAATTTGCACAGTCTGTACGGGATCACTTGCGTACAGGTAAGGGTCCGTAGCCAGTAATCTCTCGATCATATGCTGAACAGTGTCACAGTCCTACATTTACTTTGTCCTCTATCCGGATGATAGCCGGTATAATAAGTCGTTGGTGCGTGGTTTTTACCAAAGTAAGGTAGAGTGTTCTAATCACCGTTCACCGAGTAGGTGTGGACATTATGGTCGGAGTATTGTTATTCTCTCTTGGATCAAACACGCTTATCCCTACTGTTCTCAGGGCTCTTGATTCCCTGCACATAGCCTTAGGTATATTCGAAGTGCCACTAAGCTGTCGCAATGCTAATGACCACTCGTCCAGTCTGTCATGCCGTTTTTCACTATCTCGTCAGTGTCCAGTATTCTGCGGCAATCCGTGCAGGAATCTAAGACTATCTACTTTAGGTCAACAGCTTTTCCAAACCAAGTGCTCTTGCCGATGGAGTATGGTGCGTGTCGTCTCTCCAACCGTCCCCTGCAGTTAATCCCATGCAAGACACTGACACTCATTCCCTCGCAAAGGTCACTATGGGTATGTTACACCTTGTATCTGGAGCCTCCCGCATTTTTGATTATACATCGCTGTGTCAGACATCAGTCATAACGAACGTATGCACATTACTGCCTTCTTCTCGTCCGACAAGTACTCAAGCTACCGTTTAGTGCGTAATATCATGTATAGTTCAAGGGTGCGTCAATCCTTCACAGTACCTGGGACGGCCGATCAAACCATCTCAATCGTCAGATTCTTCACGATTCGGTTATACGTCCGTGAGTCAATCTCACCTTCAGGTGCACAGATAGGCTGAACGGTCCTACAGTCTTAGACCCTAGGATCCGACGATGGTTGATTCCAATAATAGTAGGCGTCATCTCTTTCCCGTTTTCTATCTAGCTTCTCATTTATCACAAAACATAGGCACTGATTGTGCTAGCACATTTCGGTATGTTATGTTGTTCTCTTATCTTGTGCCTGTGCTCATCATTACCACAGCGTTCGGAGTCGGTATGTTTTCCCATCACGAATGACATTTCAGGGTGCTGAGATTGGTTATGTCAACCTAAGAAACCGCTGTACACGGGTATGTCTGTCTCCTTGCATCCTATGCACAAAGCAGATTTCTGGCTAACTGTTCAAATATTCTAGACTTATTGAAACAAATTTTGAAGGAGTCCAGAGAAAACTAGTAAGCACATAGGAGCATTATCGTACCCTTGTCCGACTAATATATACCCTTACCCACCTAGTTTCTGGCTGCAGTGCCTTTCGCAATATTTGCCGTTCTTTCCGACGTCGTCATTGCCCTTTGTCTGTGCATCAAACTGCACAGGACAAAGTCCTACCTCATGACGTGAGTCATGTTCTGCATCTTGACACGTCCACTTCAAATCTAACCGTTTTACCGCCAGCGGCAACAATGTCATCAACCATTTGATCATCTTCTCTGTCAATCGTTGCCTACTCACAGCGTGCGTCCAACACCATATACTTCCGCTATAACCCCTTTATCTGACACTTACTCCGTCTCTATTCAACCAGTGGTGCCACCATCCTGGAGATCGTTCTCGTACGTGTACCGCCTCATTCACTCACTCTCAACCCTCGATCACCAGCTGACGAGCCTGCACATGCAGTTCGCCGTGTACCCTCATGCTCTCTGGTACCTATCCCTCGACTTCGCGATCGGAAAATTATACGCAAATTCTCTGCTCGCGACGCTCAACACACGATATTCTCTGCGCGTGCGAGGTAACGGACGGATATTTTCGCCGGGTAAAGGTGCTCGGACGGCGAGCACCGTGAGCGGGATCGTGCCGTCATTCCAAGTCGCGGCCGACGATCGATCTGCAAATCCGGTATTTTCGACCGTCTTACCGGTAGTGAGCAGTCCTTTATGTTCTCCATTCTCCTTGGTCCTTTCGTTCTGACAGACGATACGTGATGACTGCGTCCCTATCATGCATTTAGGTCTCTGTTGGCGACCATGACAGGATTGATGAAGATCGTCTGTCTATCTCGGACACTCCCAGTTGCAACCTCAAGAGGGCATACCGAAACGGGAGACTCCACGTGGAGTCGACTCTATGTAGAGTCGGCTCTATGTCACAGTCACGCTAGGGGAGAACACGACTTGTAAGGAGAATCTCGAGGAATAAACAACAGAGAAAGTATAAGCGACTCTCATATACGAATGGAGATAGTATGGTAGTAGATATAGATGTCGTACTGATCAGGAGGTGGCAGTATTGACGCAGTGCGGAGGTGGGCGTGATCGTGTGACATCTTCAGCACCGGTCACGCTCTTCGAGAGAGTCAATATAAGCAGATGCCAATCCCATATGATATGCTCTGATATATAAAAAACGCAAGAAGAGCCTCAAGGCTTCACTTACCTTGGTTCTGTAGGTGCTGATGAGTGCTGGGTACTTGAGCCGTCCATGTCACTGTGTCAGCCGCACTCGAGACTTGAATGGTCGTCATTAGAAGGGGTAGAGCATATCATTTCAGTGTCAATTGAGAATTTGGGGTATTTATGGCAGAATCAAGTTTGTACGGTTGGATGAAACAGTTATTTTACGTGCAGGCATTGCATACAACAGTGCCGACGTGAAGGAGGCAGAAGTGAAGCGTGACGGCGCAGTCACGTACGCCTGCCTTTTTAGGCAACGTAGAGCGTAGAGCCGACTCTACCGGCCGGCTGCGCCGTAGATTCTCCGGATTCGGAATGTATTGCACCTTCCGGATATAGCAAGATGATCAAAGGCTGATGGATGTGAAGAGAGATGTGAAGAGCTCGCAGGGTTTGCAAACCAGATGGCTCCTGCCTCCAACTTGAATTTTTTTCTCCCAGTCATGTTGACGAGCCCCCAACGTATCTTGTCTGCTTACCACCACCATCCTAGAACTTCTGCAACCTCCTCAACTCGACGTGGGCCTGAGACGCTCGGGCTCGGTTTCTGACTCCTGGACATAGTTTGTCGAGTTGGTGGTGTGCTGGACAGTGGAGGGTTACTTAGATCCGCTGGTGTGCCGCAGTAGAGTACAAGTGACTCGAAAGTCTTGACTCCTCTCGTTTGAGACGGCTTTGTGCTGCTTACCTGACACTCACTCGACGGCTCTCCACACATATAGGTAAATGAGGTATGTCACGGTCGTCTGAAACCTAACGCGAAGCACTAACGTCCTGTCATCCTAGACTGTGCATAACTTAGAATGTATATCACATTCGAGCATCGTTACTCGTGAAAGACATGAAGAAACTATAGGTGAAACTAGTGGAGATTATATCGAGAGTACGCGGTGGAATGCAGAGGCCGTCAAGACAGAAGGAATAGGAATAAGAATATTGGTACAGGAAGACGAAGGATATGAAGCATAACGAGAAGATGGCATAAGGAAGACCATGTCCGTGGAGAGACAGAAAAAAGACACAACCAAAACGGGGATGAACCCAGGGAAGAGAGGAGAGGATATTGCCGCGGCCGAGGTTGGGTATTCGACCGTCCGCGTCAGGAGTAGCAAGTGGGGCACACCTGATAGAGGTGAGTGATGTACGACATGTCCTGCATGCGCATATACTCACAAGCTTATCAATCAAATAAGCTCTTTTCCTCAAACAGTGGAACTCAACCCCAACGCTCTCGCGCCAGCGCCGACCGCACCGTCCCACCCAAAGAACCTCTCCGTCACCTCCTCACTAGCCATACTCTCGTCCTCGTCCAACCAAGCAGACATACTCTTCGAGCGAGCCCAGATAGTGATGAACAACATCCGCCTTCGCTTCTTGTTCAGGAAGAACCAGTGCGAACTCCAAAGCAGCGCACCTCCTCCACGCTTCATGGTTATATGCGGGTTGTACTCGTCCGACTCGTCGCTGGACGTGCTCTGCCAAAGAGGCCGCCGGGGTGCCTCGTCCACGTCATAGTCGTCAAACTGGAAAGTCGTCGGTTCGTCATCAGAAGACGTATCCTCGTCGCCGCTCAGGACATTATCATCCGCGACGTCGTCGTCGCTCGCATGCGGATCGTATTCAATATCAGGTACGTAAGAGTAGACCTCGCTTTCTTCGAGGCCGATGGCGTCGTTGAGGACGCGATAGACAAAGGGGTGCGTGCCGGCGACGGTCTTGGTAGGTGCGTACGGGCTGGGCTTGGCAAAGTCCATAGGTGACGAAGAAGTGGGAACTGAAGATGGGAAGAAGTCAGACGAGGTGGGTGGGTAGGCTGAGTACGTCCGGGGCGCAGCGACGCCGCCACGGTTCGGCGAGACGAGGGTGGTGCTGAGAGCGTTGAGCACGCTGGCGCCGTTCTCCTCCCTGTTGAAGTCCTTGTATCTCGACTCTGAGAACTCGTGGTCTGGGAACGCAGCGTTCAGCGTGGCGATGAGCAGATGAAAGGTCTTTCGCGAGCTCTTCTCTGACATGGGCCCGAACGGCGTCATGTCGACGTCTCGGTCGGCAGCGATGAACGAGGGCAGGGGCGGTGAGTTTGAGACCTCGGATTTGTAGCTTGTCTCGAGCGAGCGGAAGAGTTTCTTGTCCTTTGTGACTGGTTTGAGGCTGTAGGCCTCTATTCGAGTGTGCACTGAGCATTCGGGGCCTTCGTGTGTGAGTGCCTGTGCCAGGCGCGCCAGTTCAGGGATCTCCAAGAACTTCATGGTGCTCAGAGATGTGCGAAGAGAGTGATCCTTGATGAGATGAAGGGCGTAGATGGCTCTTGAGGCCGCCGGGGTTGAAGGAGATTTTGAGGAGGAGGAGTGAGGTGAGTGGCAGGCGGGAGCGTGGAGGCGGAACGCTGTAATGGGGCACGGCGCCTAGACCGAACTGGGTGACAAACAAGCAAACAGCCTCGCGAACCTTTCCCGATTCGGATGGCCCCGTTCACGTTCCTCCTCCTGACCACTCACGCTGCCTGTGTATAGAATCTGGAGCTCCACGCAGAACGTGGCCACGGTCACGTTCGCAACCTTGTTTACAGGTCGGCCAAGTACGACTGTCCAAGTCTAGATCTAGGTCTGGTACAGGGCCGTTCCCACTGCAAGATGTCAAGGAATTGGGTATCCATTTTCTATATATACAATTATATCGGCCAAATATGAGTTATACAGGAGGCTAGCAAGCTACAATGAGGTCGAGTGATGGAAACATTCATCGACAAAACGTATAGGAATGATAGGAACGTATAAATGCAGGTGGGTAAGTCACGAAAGCTACGAAAGTATGCGGTATAAGTAGAAAACGGTCTGTACGTGCGATATCGAAGTATGTGAGTTGTGTGTGTGGTGTGTGTATGCAAAATAAGAGCTACTGGTATTACCATGTGGTCGTCAGGACCGATATATATCCCAAGTAGAAAGGAGAATGAGTGCAGTTTATCCCTATGGCGAAAGGCCCAGTTTGTGGAACATCATGTCTAGAGTCTTGAACGCGACGGGCTTTACCAAGCTACATGGAGAGATCAACATCGGAGAGCACCAGTAAGCGGAAAGGTAAACTTACTATCCGTCTACCCCTGCCTCGAACGCTCTGCGCTTGTCTTCCAGGGATGACATGCCAGTCAACGCCAGAATCCGTGTATCCGACGGTGGAACGGATTTAGGAGACAGCTGCTGTTTTCGATTCGATTCGAACTCCCGAATCTTCGAAGTAGCACCGACCCCTATAATAGCGTGAGTAGATGGAACGGCATAACCAAATATAACTCTTACCATCAAGCACAGGCATCGATAAATCCACCAGTACAACACTGTTGAACATTAGTGAGTATAATCAGACACATAGCTCGTCGTTGGTCAACATACTCGAAGTATCCCTCCGATTGAAACGTCTGAACTCCTTCCATCCCATCGACAGCTTCGCGGAAGTCGTAACCCTGCAAAACCGTCAGATTGTAAATCATGTTGGCGAACTAGATCCCACCCACTTTATTCTTGAGCCACTTGACACTGCAAAGATACATAACGCTTAGCCAATGAAAACAAGGGCCACAGGACCGAGACTTACAGGAGATTACGAAGGATAGCATTATCCTCGACCACAAGGACCCGAATGGCACGCTTAGGCTGCAAAGTACCCACAGACGTCTTCAAAAGCGTGCCACCCGTGCCAATCGCGATCGTAGGACTCGACGGACTCTGCGAAAACACAGGCTCTTCAACACGCCCAATCTTCTCCTCGAGTTCATTTTCGTCCTGTTCCGATGGTGAACCCAAGTTAGACCAACTCGACAAAGGATGAGCCGTGAAAGCCCGAGGGCCAAGTGGCGGCCTCAAAGTCAGAACCTTTTTATCTTCCGAATATCGGCGGGGGAGTATCGACCCCTGGGATACTTCTTCCACTGCCGAGTGGGCTTGTCCCACTGGCGAAGCGTGACCATCTGAGGAACCGGGACGCTGGAGGCGGCTTGAGCGCAGGATGTTGAGTGCGTGAAGGCATAACTTGAGAGTGGAGTAGAGACGTTGAGGACCGAAGGGCTTGTAGACGATACGACAGAAACCACCGAGTCGCTCGTATTCGGTGACGGCGTTCATCAGTCGTGGATCGCCGCGTGCAGCTGACAGGATGATGAAAGCTCGGTCAAGATCTTTCTCCTCTGCAGCTCGGGTTACAGGAGAGATATCATCGTTGAGAATGACGATATCTCCTCTCTGTGAGCCTTGAGCCAACGTGAAACCCCAACGGTTCACAAGATAGTTGCACACGACGGTCCGGAGTAGTTGCGTGCCTCTATGAAGGTCGTCAAAGCCAATAAGTGAGATGAGGGGACGGTTCAGCCCGTTATATGCCTTCTGCAATTCTGCATCATTGGCGGAGAATTCTTCGTCCTTGACTACTTCGGCGTTGAAGGTGACCTTGATTTCGGTGCCTTGGCCTTCAGCACTCCATACATCGACCTTGCCATCAACACCGCTCGACCTGACGATGCTGTTCACTATAGCCAAACCAAGACCTGTACCAGTTTGCAGAGGGTTTTCTTGAGAGAATGGGTGGAAGAGGCCGTTCTGTAGTAAAGGTCAATTCATGTCAAACCATATGCGAACTGCCGCGCATTAGAATCTGACCTTCAAAAAGTTCTGACTTATACCCTGTGATATGCGTGAATGGGCGGTAAGAGATGATGATAAATTAATCTCCTACTCACCTTTCCAGTGTCAATCACGGATAGTTCGATCTTCACCTTGCCAGGAGTGAGAGGGAACTGCCGTAGCATAATGTGAACATATCCATCCTAAGGAGGTACACTCAGCCAGACATTCTAAGGAGAGGATAATCAACGTACCGAGGTGAATTTGAGACTGTTGCCAAACAGGTTCATGAAGACACGTCGTATTCCGCCCTTTTCACACTTGACAACCCACCCCTAATTCGTCAAACGATTAGAAAAGCCGTCTCGTGTCGTAGACAGGAACGCGCTTACGGTATCAACGTGTCCAATGTCGAGAACGGTCTCAACATACTTCGTGGGTTGTGGTGTAGAGATTGAGTTCCTGTCAGCCTTCGGTGGTGAATAGACACTCCCGATCTCGGACGTGAACATGCGAGCACGATGCCCTATCCAACAGCCCTCTGTCGCATCTTCCAGAAGCTGCATCAAGTCGACACTTTGCTGCAATGTTAATATCGTACCCCTGTCCAATGGCATCTGGTCAACTTACCGACTGTGTTGTACCACATTCTCAACCCCACCAGCGCGAGCGTTCCCACTGAGCTTTGTGAAGTCAAGCACGTGGTTGACCGTCTCGACAAGAGAAGTCCCGCATGCTTGTACGGTCTGGAGGAAAGAAGCTTGGCTATGGTCCAGCCTAGTGTCCGATAACAGCTCGGCAGAAGCAAGTATCTGTGATGCATACATGAATGGTAGGTAAGGCTAAGCCGCGCCGAGACACTCACCCCATGCAATGGTGTTCGTAATTCGTGCGAAATGCTGAGAAGCTGAGTCAGGCACGCCTCCCACAGGCAGTGGTAATCAGGCACTCACTTCGAGATGAATAGACTCTTCGCCTTGTCTGCGAGAATCATTCGCCTCTTGAGCACGGCCGATAAGATTATGACACCTGTGTCCGGCTATAAGCCCCGATTTTCAAAACGTGAGCTCTGGTACGTACCTATTGCCCTCAAGTAGGAGAGTTCGTGGCCCTCGAGCTACGCATAGTTACTATCTGAACACGGGTAAAGAAGCGAAAGAGTAAACTCACGAATGGCGTCGTCCTTTCGCCTGTGCTATACGCACAGAGTATGGCAAAGGGACGTTTATCGATGTTGAAGATCGGGACGGCTTCACACGCAAGTCAATACACACTTCACAAGAGGAAACAAAGCACCGACCTAATGCATACTCAATTTGCGATGGCAAGAACGGTCGCAACCCCGCGGGCAACACACCCTCACACATCTTCCCATCGGGGTGCTTCGTAAAGAAGTCATACAGCTTCGTAAACTCGTCCGCGTTCAACAACCTGTTGTGGGTCCCAATCTGCGGATCGTGGCTGTGTATGGATATCGACGTCGAACACTCCGCGGAGATATTCTCTACTACGTCCACATGCGACACGTCCATGACGACGGCGCCCTCGACGTCGAGAGTTCGCTTCACGAGACGTGCGGCACGTTCGTAGATCTGCTCCATCGAGCTCGAGTTCCCCGGGAACGACCCTCGGCCTTGCGATTTGTCGCCGCTGACGTCCTTATCGACCTCCAGGCACTCCCGAGTGAACTGTTCCATCTAGAAAAAGACATTGGGTGGTCAAACATCGCTTGGCGGAGTGGGCAAGCTGGGACCTACGGAGTTCTGTATCCGATCTCGGATCCGCAGTTGGATCTACAATTGCCCCTGCATCAACTACTACTCCCGGTGCCTGTCATATAACGACGACTAACCTTATCACGCCACAACTCCAGTTCTCTCATGGCGATTTGCTTGTGTGTGTGTTAGAAGCGCGTTCTAGGAAATTTCAAACACACGTACCGCGAACTCCTTCAACGTATGTCTCTGCCGTGGATTGAATTCCCGGCGAGGGTTGTCGTCGATGATCGACAATCTGCGAATATTAAACACACTGAATAGGTAGTAAGACGACGTGTTACCTATACTCACGTCCCAATATTGTAGCCGTCCTGTGTACGAAGCGGAGAGCCGGCATAGAACCGTATGTGGGGTGCGCCAATGACGAGAGGCTACAGAAGCACGTCAGTACAACACCGACACACAATGCCACCACAGAACCGCTGACATTCCGCGAGAAGCGCCAGTCTTCTCGAGCATCCAATATGACGGTAGGCTCATCATCCCTGTCACCGGAGATATCAGCAAGTCATATTAAGCAGCAGAGGCTAAATGGCAATTTGTGCTGACCTCTGCAGAATCGCATGGGCGTCGAACGAAGTCGATCGCTGCATGTTCTGGAAGCCGAACCCGGCTGTATGAAAAGAAGACGGTCAGTAAATCACCTGCGTCGCCCTCGAGTTAATATTGAATACCGACATTCAGACTTGAAGAACCTAAAAGCCGTTAGTACGAGTCGCGACGAAGGTTGCGGAAATTAAACTCACTCGTCGGTGCCGTCCACCAATGAGATAGCCACGATCCGAGTGTTGAAGACCAATTTTGCCAGGTGGGCGATGCGATCGAAGTTTGCGTCGTGGCCAGTGTTCCATATATTGAACCTTGCGGCAAAGAACTCAGTCCGAGGTGTATACAGAAGCGCAATTTATCAACTCACCTATACAGTGCTCTTCGTCGTTCCAGTTCATTGGGAGGATTAGGAGGCGCAAGGTAGCCGAGTTCCGAGAACATCTGTTCCTCCTTGGCCGATCTACTTGCAAGGTACATTTCCGAGCTTTCCGACACCGGTCGCGTACTCCGCAATCGCCGTTCGTATAGAGTCAACGTCGGTAATGGGGCGGAGGTCTGTCGAGTGAGACAAATTCTCCGTGGTAGGGCGGGCACGGTAGAAGGTTCAGGATCAAACGGTGGAGCAGATAGCTGGCGAGAGACTTCGTGGTCCGGTCGTGTGACGTTGGACGATGCACTGGGGGCGTCGCTGCCAGCCACGGAATAGCTGTCGAACATCTGTCCGTCTATTCCACCAAAGTAGTCGTCATCTTCCTTGTCTTCAGATGCCCGACGGACAGGAGCAGTAGCCGGTGGTAGTGGGTGTGCAATAAAGGGGAACCGAGAGGGAGGAACCTCGGCTTCCGAAGCAGACACGACGTCACTGGGATGGTCAGGAGGACTAGCTTCAATGGTGGGAAGCTTATTATCCTCGACATCCTGTGTGCCTTGCCAGAAACTACTAAGTCTAGTCTTTCGAGCAGTACCAGGAGATTTGGGGAGGAGACTATCTGGTAGAAAATAGTCGGGAGGATGTGACCCAGGAATGATAGCTGTGGCACCGCGCATCGGGTCAGTGAGCTCATGTTCTGGAGAGGGCAAGGCCAGTGGTGCTATTGACACACGCGCAGCAGCCAAGCGCATGGCCGCGGCCGATGTCGTCACATCGGCGTTCGCAAGACTTGCAGGTCTCGAGGTATCTGAATTAAAGGATGATGAAGTTGCTGAGCGCATGTCAGCGAAAGAATTTCGCATACGATGTGACATCCCTAGATGCAGAGGGATAGAGCGCCTTGACGCAATTCCTCCTTCCGGCAACGTCGGCAGTTGTTGAGTCCCTGATGTCGAGGGGAGAGAGTTCGGCTGGTGGAACTGGGGCGGAGCAGAGTTGGTCAAGGACGAAGTTTTCGAAGCAGACGGAGGGGATTCATGGTGTGCCGACAGTGTAGAGCGACCGGTCCCCCAAAAATTCGAGCTTTCGCGTATCACTGGTTCAGGGGACGCACTAAGCTCTGGTGCTTCGAGAGCACGCGGAGGGATGCGAGCAGTTTGCGCATGGGTTGGAGGCGATATATGTGAACGTGGAGGCTGCGGTGTCTTGAGCGGGTCCCATCTTCCTTGAGCATATGCGGCGATGAAGGTGGCCCAATCGTAGTCTACCTGCGAGCTTGGCTGCCCACGTAAACTCAACGATAGCTGCTCTTCTGTCGGAGAAGGGTCGAAAGGAGACGGCAACATTTCCACTATAATATTTCAATATAGCATGGGGCCCACACATTACTATAAAATACTCACCTGCTCCTGCAAGACGCGACGCCTCTGCACGTAAGCCGGCTACTGCTTCTATAGCCCTCCTGTTGACCTCATGCAAGGATGGCCGTTCTGACCCATCAAGCGAGGAACCATTGTCGCCATCCTGGGATCCCAGGCTTGGAGTGGAGATGGCAGTACTCGAGAGATCTACCGGGGAGGAGCTGGAAGACGGCAGCCTGGTATACTTCTCTTCAGCCGAGGACGCAGTAGAGGGCCTCCTAGGCTTCCCTCTGAATGAGTTTGAAGGATTCGGTAGTCGTGGTGCGGGCGACAAAGCAATGTGAGGCGCGGTTGTTGAGAGAGCAAACGCGACATTGCCCAACGTTGAAGATAGAGAGGGTGCATTGATAGATGGCGCAGATTCGTGCAGTCGTGTCTGTGGTGTGTGTAGCGGTATTGACCCTGTTGGTAAGCCTTCGACATCGTCAACCAGGGTCTGTTCCATCGCAAGGCTCCTGGCAGACGGAGAGACCAGGCGGGAGATCTGAAGGAGATTAGAGCGCGATCAACGTGCGAGAATCGCGTCGGGCGTCGGGTGTCGTGATGGATGTCGTCGAGAGAGTCCAAAGCGACATGAACAGAGTGTATGCGTCGGTGCTGCTGGACCAGCTGGCAGTTCTCGACCTCTGCAAATTGAGTGGAATATGGGACCCACACACTCGGTGCATGCAACTACTACAGGCGTCTATTCGCTCTTCGGCCTCCACTTCCGGGCGTCTTGGCACAGTGACCTCATAGTCCAGCCACAAAATGGCTCCGCGACAAAAATGCAGCCAGGAATATTGACTCAGCCTGAGCACACAACGCAGTCAGGGGTACGTCGAGAGGTGACCACAGAATGACGTTGATTATCAAGTATAGTAGACAGTACAACAGCTTCCCATTATAAATCTAAAACAACAAAGAAAATGTCCCAGAGACTCATCCACCAACAGAAATTTTGGCCTTACACATCTGCAAGTGCCAGCATGCTCCACATATACAGGGGCAGCGTCAGATTGTCGTTTTGCACGGAGAATGCCTCTAAAACCGACGACAATGCGGCCACGGCACCATAACGGAAGATCTGTGTTTTCCAGTGAGCTTATCATGGGACCGGGGAACAATCAGCGGACACCAACCGAGAAATCCTCCGTGAACCCGCATACGCGTAGCAGCCAGGCGCACACCACCACAGAGACCGTAAACGCAGCACTTCCTTGAATCGTCTTCGGTATGCTCGAAGCCCATCTATGTCGTCCGAATCGCTTGCCAATTATCGATGCCTGAATGGTCAATGTGCATGTGCATCAGAGTCGGACCTCGAATCTGGGATAGGAGTGACTGACCAGGGCATCACCTACTCCAAGCACTAGAATCCCGGTAAAATGCAGCAACCGTGACGATCTGGGGCAAAATTTCAGCAAGTGCAGTGGACGCGCTGTCACAACGTGCCAGACTAACCCTTCGAGCCACACAGTGATGGCGCACCCGCTCAGCAGATAGAAGTGACTTAATATGGCCGTGCCACTATCTTTCTGATCGAGAAACTCGTTCATGAAAACGTGCACCGCGGCGCCAAAAGGGTACAGTGCAAAATACCGGACGTATTCTGCAAACGTAAATAGCGCAAATGCCGCACCGAATGAAAAGTGTGCAAACGCAGGCTAACAGGCAATGTCGGTTAGCATACTTATTGCCATGGCGAGGCACGTGGTCATGAAACTTACATCGACAGCGACCCCGGGGACGAACATCACGACTGCTAAAACGTGGAAGAACTTGCGCCTGGCGTTCAAGCTGAGAGTAGGTACGCGCTTGTCCGCGGCATCCAGCAGCTCAGTGGCAACGTTGGTGCCGTTCCCCAATTGCGGCAAGTTGGGCAGATTAGGCAAGTTGGACAGATTGGGGAAATTGAGTCCCAGGGGGTGCTGAACATCCTCACTTGGTGATGGAGGCGGACGGGTGTTGCCCGCAGAGCTTGAGCCTATGGGTGTGGATGGCCGACTGTTCTCTGCGGCACCTGGGGCAGGGGCGACGACACTTTCGTTAGTCATCGACGCCATAGGACGCGTGCGATACCGTCTCGAGCGCGCTAATTGCCTGTTCCACCCGGCTACGCTTATGCTGCCGAGGGCTGCCCAATAAGCTAATAGCGCAGGCCTTGCCCACTTTGTCTTGCCTTCTAGGAGCCAGAGGACAGCCCATACCCACGGATCCCTGTTCCCCAGGCACCACCGTGCCCACAGGCCAATGAGCCCCCCGACGATAAGGAAAGCGCCGCCGTAGAACCCTAGAGCGAGCAGACGACGTTGACGCAGCTTCTCCTCAGGGAACTTGAGCCGGCGGGAAGGGCGTCGTGCGAGGTGTCTGGAAAGGTAGAGCAGGGGAGACAGCAGGAAGCCGACCAGGAATGAGCCTGGGATGAGAGCAATCTGATAGATGAGAAGTGGCGTGGGCAGCCTGTAAGTCTTGATGAAAGGGGTCGAGGAAGGCCATATCTACGCCGTTCACATGACAGAGTCAGGTTGAAGCTGAGAAACATGGTGTAATAAACGAGACTTACCCGAGCGGTAGTAAGGTTCATCATCTCCATAAACAAAACCGTGGCGCCGAACGACACTAAGGAAAGTTCTCCTAGGGTGAACCCATGGTGGGCGAGACGAACCGCAATATACAGTGTGAATTGGTAGAACAGCGAGGCGGCAACGACCTCGCTATTCCGCAGGCCTGGGGCAACGTGTGAGAAGACTTCTACCAAAATTAATGTGGCGTGGTCACCCACCTTGCCATATCCCCAGCTGGGCCTCGGCAAGTGCGATTTTCACGCACAGAATCCACAACGTCACGGACACTGCGAATAGAACATAGAGGTATGCTCTCCGTCCTTCCTTTCGCGGGACGTGACTCAATTCGCCATCGGGCACTTTGATCTTCCGACGGTGACGGGCTTCTGTAATGCGGGATGCGCAGACATGTACAATCAGGATGGTCGAGCAGAACGTTGACAGACTGATGAGGCTCCTCCGGGAGACGAGCAGGGCTTCGAGGGCGGTGCGCGGATAAGTGTTGTTTGACAGCACCCTAGGGTTCTCAATGAGCCAGTTCGAGGGCAGCGGAGCACTATCGGATGATTGCGACCACCGGATGGTGAGATAGAGCAGTGCCGTAACAATGAGTGGCCCGCCCAACAAGCCTGTCAAGATCCCATCATCTGCTGCGTCCCTATGGGAGTTCTCAGTAAACAATGTAGTTCACCAAGCGCCGTGGTATGTGACCTACCGATAGTTTTTGGGCACCGTCATCCATAAGAAGCCTGTTTCTTCCTTCTTATTGAGACTAGTCGCGAGTATCGGAGCGCCACGCCGGCCCTCATTCGGACGAGGTGAGCCAGGCCGCGGAGGTTGTGTTGTATTAGGGTCTATGCTGGGAGGAACGATTACCTTGTGCCACGCCAAACGGGTAATACAATAATAAATTATCGATGCAATGATGAGTAGAGTGATTTCTGGTACGCCTGTCAGCTTCTCCACATGTACGGTCCGCTAAGACGGTTCTCACCTATTGAGCACCACATATCAGGAGAGAACGGATCTCCAGCGACCGCTCTTAGTTTGTCCGCGCCATATCCAAGAGAGACTAGCAGAAGACAGTTCTCCGCGGCCTGTCTCACGTCTATGTCCACCATCCAATATGACATGGTAAACGGTATTCGAAATGTGACGTTCACTGCACCCGGGAGCATCGCGCGTGTGGGTGGCAGAAAAGTATGCCTGGTTCGCTGGGGGATCGCCGGGGACTGCGTTCGATGAGGTAGCGTAAATGTACCGCTTAGTGTTTGAAGGGCGGGCGATCGCGGCCGAGTGAATGGCTCTCGTAACGATCCTCTGGTAGGGCTGTTTCTCCTAGAACCGCCAGAGTGCGAGTGCGAGTCAGACGATGGCTCCGCACCGTTCCGCACTGCTTCACTGTTTCTTCCATTTGGGGGTAAGACTCTCCTCGTGCCATTCCCAAGCGCATGCTGAGCCTCGTTTCGCCCGCGGGTTCTCTGTATGTCGTTGTCAGAATCATCCTCGCCCGACACTGTTTCCGAATCTGAACTGAGTATGAACGTGTCAATGACAGTGGAACATAGCCGGTATCAGAACACGCACCCAGAAGACCCAGCCTGGTAGCTTGTACTCCAGCCCTGCTGCACCCGCGGTTTCTGTGGCTGAGTTGTGGAACCTAGTCTCCGACGACCTGTTCTCCTTCTTGAGTCCGCACGTCCAGAGGCATGCTTGGACGCGGGTGGCGATGGGGAGGAATGAGCGCGCGGCACGGTGGACAGACTATGACTTGCAAGTTTACGTGCGGGTGGTTTCTGCTTTGCCTGCAACTAGCTGCTGTCAGGATTTACTGCGAAGATTACTGACGCCGGCCACGTCGTGTGCTAGTGCCCGATTGCCGTCCTGCACAAAGATTGTCTACAAATTAGCTCGGCGACATACAATAACGTGTCAAATGGTGCTCACACGCACGCGTGGGTGACTGTCGAGGACAAGTTGGTCAAGAAGAGTCTGCACGACAAAATGAAGAGCGCGCTGGCTTTGGACCAGTCGTACGTCGGCAATTGCTATTTCTGGACGGGAAGCGCCCATGAACGTGCCATCGGAGAATCACAGGCCTGTCACAGTTCGACGGCCGAGAGACGACATTTCCGCAGAACTGGAGGATGGGAAGACTGTGCAGCAGACAGTCCAGCACAGGAACCATCAGCTGCCTGAGCTCCAGATCAGGTTCATGAATTTGGTGAAATTCTGAGATTGATTTCCCCTGGGGCTTCCAAGCTCATACATCACAGGGTATGGACAGTTCATTACCTGAAAGTAGTTGGCTAAAGTGGGTGGTTTGCTTGCCAGCGATATTTGCCCGATATTTGTGTGTGCAATTGCGAGACTACGGGCTATACTGCGAGCTATAAACCACTCGTCGAATTACTCAAAGAGAATAACATTTCTTTATACCACTAGTCCACGTGGATAAATGATCGGCTAACGCGTCGTGGCGTGAATAAATGAGCGCGCCTTAAGGAGACTAGTACTCGGACGGAGGCTGGTTCTGACTTTGACCTCTTTCGCCACGTTCTCACCGTCAAGCCACAACTGCCTCTCGAATAGTGCAACATGGCAGAGAAGAAGACCATCGTGTACTTGGAGGATTTAGAAGCACCGCCGTCTTCCCAAGCCACGGAGCCCGCTGGCGAGGCTGAGGATGCCACGGTGGCAGTCGCGTCGCAAACAAGCAACACCACCACCAAAAGCGCGTCGAAAGGCGGTGGAGTGGCAAAGACATCGACCAAGAGGCAGGCAACCCTCATGGACATGTTTTCTGGGGCAGGTTCTCAGCCAAGTGGAAAGAAAGTCAAGGTGGAAAAGTCGTCGTCTTCGACCGTGCAGACGTCGCAACGCATCGCTGCTGCTGGCACCAAGGGTGGGCAGACCCTCAACTCCATCCCGTTCTCTTTGTCTGCATATGTCGAGGCATTGTCGGACACCGAAAAGCGGCTTCTTGCGTTGGAGTGCGATACCATGGGAAAGAGCTGGTGAGTTCGATAAAATCGTAACGATCCGTATCTCTGAGAAGCGCGATCCTGAACCGACGACAGGCTCAAAGTTTTAAAGGACGAGATCACGAAGCCGTATTTTCTCAAGCTGAAACAGTTTCTTTGGGACCAAGGCGTGAGAGGAGCATCCGACACACCGAACAACGTGAAGGTCTATCCAGCCCGTGAGTTCATTAAATTAGGCATTTGCCGTGCCGTGCCCCGCACTAACAACTGGCACAGCCCAAAACATCTATTCCTGGTCGAACCTCACTCCGCTCGGACGTGTCAAGGTTGTCATTATAGGTCAAGATCCCTACCATGGTCCCAAGCAGGCTCATGGTCAGTGTCGCCTCATTGCGTTCATTAAACTGCTCCGTCGCTTCAACTTCGTCGTATAGGTCTGAGTTTCTCTGTGCCTCATGGGGTGGCAATCCCTCCATCGCTGCGAAACGTGAGTCCGATCTTCTCGGTCGACTCTCACTAGCTTCTTAAGGATTGAACGCAGTCTGACTGTTCGACGTCGTGGGCAGATCTACAAGGAAATTCAGAATGAATACCCGGAATTCAGCATGCCTCAACATGGGTACGTGAATATTAGCCGTGCCCAGCATCATGCCCTCGGTTGTAATCTGACAGATCTGTGAAAGGAACCTGACTGCGTGGGCACAGAACGGGGTTCTGCTTCTCAATACATGTCTGACCGTGAAGGCCAATGAAGCCGGTTCCCACTCTGGCAAAGGTTGGGAAGAGTTCACGGACAAAGTGGTTGATGTCATCGACAAATACGGCGGGGCGAACCTCCCCTCGCAAGGCGATGTTCTTGCAGGTCACGGCCGAGGGATCGTCTTTCTCGCGTGGGGAGCCTGGGCAGCCAAACGCGTAGCGAAACTGAACAAGGTGCGATCGTCTGTTTTTACTCACGAGCCCATGTCCGCTCCTTTCTCTGACTGAAATCGATGATTACGTAGACAAAACATCTCATCCTGACCAGCGCTGTGCGTGTGTTTGACTCTCCGTACGACATCAGTACCCTGGTTTCTGATTATCGTTTCCGACATATTACAGCATCCGTCGCCCTTGAGTGCCAGTAGAGGCTTCTTGGGGAACGGTCATTTTAAGAAGGCCAACGAGTGGTTGGAGGCAAAGTACGGTCAAGACGGCTGTGTGGATTGGTGCACCCTTGGGGCACGAGAGTAACCGCGCTGCAATGAGGCCGGGTACGTACGCGCATTCCCATTGCTTCTTCTGAATATGACCATTCTGATAACCGCTCTCTGCGTTGCTTGGGTCTGGGCTGTGTGCGGCGCCGACAGCTCTAGAATGCGATCCAACAAGTCTCAGATTACTATAAGCTACACTAATCATCACCCTGGGCTCCTCGCCACGGGCTGTACAGCAGACTGTGAAGGACTTTTGACACCATGACCGCCTGTTATTCCCCGCTAACCGGAACGGCGCTGCAGCGCAGCAAGTACGGGACGGCTGGCCACTTGACCAGATTGGGATTGAACATGGCCTTTTGTTGACCGACGTCCACGGGGTCATCCGCTGGGTAATTCTCCGCCAGATGGAGATGACATACAGCCTTCGCGCATGCCTCGAGCCCAAACGGTATCTTGGATACAAGCTGCGTGTGTCAGCGGGAATCACCGTTGCCGTTGACGTCGTGCAACACACTACGGAACTGTACATATCTTCGAGCATTGTTTTCTAGCGGCGACTCGCACACGTTATACATAGGACACGTTTTTACGCGTGAGGAGAGAGTACATGTGGCCGTCACGACTCTGTGTAACGCGTGCCTGAGTCCAATCTGGGTAAACAGGGTTTATACACGATGCACGAAGTTTGATGGGAGACATCATTGAGCTTCTCTGTATTCAGCAAGGTTCTTCGGCCTCTTCCATCGTGCTGGACCGCGAAGCACATGCGGCAGAACATAATAGCGTCTAGCTACGTGAAGGCGAATTACAGTTTATCGACATTCTACTAGCGGTACGTGACCGGAATGGGACAAGAGAAAACTATACGTGACGAATAAGTCAGGGTGCTACGCAGAGTTGTTACAAGTATTATTGTGATTCTAGTAACTTTGGAAGAGCGAGAGCGAGAGAAAAATGCTGGATGCTGATGTATACGATGGCAGCGCGTGAAACCCGAAAAGCTTTATCAACGGTAAGTAACGATACAATGCTCGTGTACGAAAGTCCTTGGGAATTGCAAGAAAACAGCAGTAGACTAGACGGCAGATGGAGGGGGCGACACTACGACGGAAGCGTGTTCAGCTGATTTACTCTAGGATCCACGTCAAACTCTGCCGCTCTCAAATGACCCACGGTTTCTGACATGCTCGAGGGGCCCTTCCCTGGGCTCGAATGCGAATGCCCCATCATGCCCGGCATCCCGCCCATCAGAGCGGTACGCAGCGCCTGCGGCTCGGTGATTGACCGTCGGTGCGCGAAACTGAGGTTCTGCAGGCTGGTAGCGGAATTTGCTCGATGAGGAGGGAGGGAAACGGCAGAAGTCGGGGATTGTGCGTGGAAGTTTGAATGCGAGTTATCTGGGTAATTTGATTGTGCAAAGTGGAATCGTCGGTCGAATAACGAGTCCGAGTAGCCCTCGCCTGCGGGTCTGTCCGCGCTATGAGGGTAATTCTGGGGCATCTGCAGTCCGTAGGTCGATACGGAGGGCCGCGAAGACGACTGGTTTGAGTTTGGGAAAGGATACGGGGGTTGACTGGCGTTGCTCGAGACGGGAGTGACGGGATATGAATTCGATACTGGGGATGGCTGGATGTCTGCCCTCTCTCTTCCGCCTCCGAACATCCCATCGTCCCACGCAGAGTTGTCGGGCATAGCTCCTGGCTGTCCGTTTGGATTGAGAACAGCGGAAAGTGAAGACGGTGAAAGCGAGTGCGTCCGGGTCGATCCAGACGACGGGGACTCTGTACGACTGGAGGGTGGCATGGGCATTTGGGACAGGGCAGAACCCGAGGCAAGATTAGGCTCCGTGACCAAAGAAGTCAGGGCTGTGGCCGAGCGAGGCGCATACGGCTTGGGCTTGTCCTTGCCGGTTGGGCCCTTTCCCAGAGGTGGTCTGTTCGCCGGGGGCAGATTGAGAGCTGCTCGCAGGGTGTTGTTCTCCTCCTCGAGCTCAGATACTCGTTGCTCGAGAGCCTAATTAACATTTCCGAGGGTATCCGGGGACGAGCGTTAAAACAAGGGGCAGTGTACGCGATGGTCAGAGCGACATTGTTTGGAGAGAACGGGGGACGAACCTCGAGATGAGCTGCGCGCCGAGCACGAAATGCTCGTTGGACGTCTCTTGCACGGTTAGGAGGCAGGTTGTCGTTGCGCTTGCGGCCACGCTTGGAGGACATTGCGAGTAGAGCGATGGTGGACGACGGCGAGGACGGTGAGCTTGAGGGCAATGTTGGATGAAGTAGTAAGTAGATAGTAGATGGCGGTCAGAGAGATGAAATAGCGGGGAAGGGGCAGAGCGGCCGATGAAGTAGAGGGACAGATATAGACATACCGCCGACTGGCATCGGCAGGCTGTGAATCTTTGTCCAGCGGCACTTGGGTTGCAGACCCATGGATGCTCGATATTCTTGATTTTTTCCCTGGCAGACACCCCGTGATCCGGAGGGTGTTCTGGCAAAGAAACCCAGAACTCAGTCTAACAGGCGAATTGACAACAGTTGACAACTCGTCGAAATAACTCAGCCCGTCAACTCAGTCCAGGAACTCAGTCCAGCGAGCCTGCACCTGCCGAATCCGTCTGACTACGTCGTCCGGCGCCTGTGCTGGCCTACCCAACCTGGCATTGAGCCATCCCCGCATTTCAGCACCCCGTTCCCTCGTCAAACTCGCACTCATCCTCCCCTCCCACACTCCATTACGACCCCTCTTTGTGCATCTGCTTCGCGGGCCTCGCCGTGCTGTAAACACAACAGCAGACGCCATAATCCCGACACGTCCGAGCAGACTCTTGTTATCAGCCGTGAGTCGGTCAATAATCTAGACACACCCATCTTCGCCCTACGGAACACCGACGATCACGTGCACTTCCTCCAAAAGCCTCCGTCCTCTTCCTCTTCCACAAGAAAAACTCCAAACCACCCATTACGGACACAACATGTACCTCCACACGTCATTCATTTAATTAGCTTTCTGTCGTCCCCAGCTTCTTTGGTCACAACCTGCTCACAAATACGCAAGGTCCTCGAGGTCCAGCCGGCAGTCGTCTCCTCGAGGCCTGTATTCTCGTACAACATACCTCCGTCCGCCCGGCCCAGTCGGCGGTTCAGGTACATTTCTCGGTACCATCGGCGTTCAGACCTCCTTCGCATTCACCACAATCGCATGTGGCCCCCTCCTTCGAGGTAAATCTTTCCAAGCGGGTTTTGATGCCGCACCGCTCTCCCTAGTGCCTGATCGATTAATTTATTCATCTACTCTAACAACGACAACACCAAAAATATTAATCTCCGGTAAGTGATACACAGCATACACCAGTCAGGGGGTCTCTCTCGGGTCACTCCCTCTTCGCAACATGTGGCAAGCCAAAAGCTAGACAGACACCGCACCGAACAACGATATTCATTAATCCTGCATACGCCAAGCCACCCATCTGATGATTGTCCGCCCCAAGCTTCTTATTTAGCCTTGCGCTGCAGCCCGCGCCTCCTTCCGCGCAGTGGCCTTGTCCTTGTCCCGCTTGGCGAAGAGCTTGTGTCGAGCAGCGGTGTCCTTTGCCAGCTTCTTGTTCGCCGACTTGTTCTGTTCGATGTATGACATGTGTTGACCGCCACTGAGGGCCGCCAGCGACCCCGTCGTCCGGTGGACAGATGGGAACTTGGTCGGTAGCCCAAAGTCCTTCGACGTGATCGTACCGGCGAGGTCGCCCTCCATCGCCCGCACATCAGAGCCCAGGTCAGCCTCGCTCTCGTTAGCAAGAAGCACAGATGAGATCAGCTCAATCTGCTCGTTGCGTGTCTTGTACACCAGGTCTGGCATCTCTTCCATTCCGTCGAGGTGTGTGATTACCTTGAACGCGTAGCCCTGGTCGATGAGGAACTGCTGTCGCTTCGTGCTGTAGAACATCTCCTGCGTATCTTTCGACACCAGAGAATAGAAGAACGCATTGAATCCTTCATCATTCCTCCGCTTGGCCCGGAGGATGCGACCTGGGCGGGAGATCATCCGTGTGAAGTGGCGAACACATACTATGACAAGGTGTCGACTTACCAAGTCTCTGCGCCTCCTGTCTGCGCGACCCGAAGTGTGACGATATTTGGATGAGACACGTCGCTTCAGGAAGGTCGATAGAGGTATCTCCAACCTGCACAGTAATCAGCAGCACAGGACTTGTCAGCGCCCTGCGACATTGCCGTCATAACATCGCGCGCTTAACTTACCTTGGACAGGAAGATAGTGTTTACCTCGGGGCTGTGCTGAAAGTGTTGTAAGATTCTCATCCGTTCCACCTGTCCAGTGCCACCGTGGATGTACAACTTTCCCAGCTTCTTCGCATACGCCTGCGCAGCGGTATTAGCTCAGCACCGATATCGCGAGCGAACAGTGGAACTCACCTCCAAAGCAAAGACATTGTCCGAAAAGACGATGATCTTATCCCCACGGTCCTCATGGAACTTGATCAAAAACTGACAGGCTTGGAATTTCTTAGGGTTCATGCAGTATAACAGCATCCGCTTGCGAGACTGCTCCCTCAAGTACTCGCGGTAGAACTCTGGCGTCATCGGACACCATACTTCAGCGCACTATACAATCAACGAGCGCGAACAACGTAAAGTGAGATCACGAACGTCACACAAGCGTCGCTTTGCACGCAATACACAATGTGTGAAGCTTACCTGAACGTTCGCAATGTGCCCTTTGGCCGCGAGATCCATCCAGTTCGCCTCGTACAGCTTGGGCCCGATCATGTAGTTCAGATCCGCAATCTTATCATCCTCCCTTACCAGCGTCGCTATGTGATACCAGGGTCAAAGTCTCATTACGATGGCGGTAAATCCGAGCCTCCGCGGGCCGAGTACGTACCTGTCAGCCCCAGCTTTGAATGAGCTTTGATGGTGGTGACGACCCGACGGAACATGGCGGCCGGGACGACATGCACCTCGTCCAGTAGGATGAACCCCCACTCCCGGGACGTCAGAAAGTCCATCATCTTTTTAGACTCGGTAGACCGGTTATGAGTGTTGGCCACCATAGAGTATGTGGAGACGACGATACCGCTCTCCCCGGCAAACTAAACACAATCAGGAGGTTAGGGAATTCGGAAATGTCTGTCAAAGTCGGAATAACGGAAACGCACCTTCTCCTTCTGATCTGCTGTGAAGACAGCGATCTGTCGGTCTGTGATGTTCGACCATTGTATAAATTGTTGTCGCCACTGCATCACCGACACGCTAAAATGGAGACCGAGTCAGTGGTAATTATATCGGCGGTGACCAGAGTGATCAGTGGCTTACGATGATGTACAAAGTACGAGACAAGATTTCTTGATAGTGCACGCGGCGGTTATTCCTACAAGAGTCTTTCCTGCACCGCATGGAAGCACAATGATACCGGAACGTGCGCGACTAAGGTTAAGGTGAGCCGGCGACGAATCACCGAAGAGTAAACGATGGCTACTCACCCATTGCCGAACATTTTACTGAGAGAAGTTTCCTGATACGGACGAATGACGGTGGAGGGCTTGAGGTCGATGTCCAAGTTGGCGTTAATGGTGTCGTTGCGGAAATCATACTCCTCGAGCATGGGGTACTCCAACTCGTTGCAACGCTTCTTGACATCCTATTGTGGCATAGGGTGTATGGGTAATTGCAATAATCGGGTGAAGAAGCAAGGCACATACGTCAATTTTCGCATCGTCGATCTCGAAGGCGTGCACGTTATCGTCGTCTTCCTCGACCTCATCTACGATAGAGTAGTGAGTTACCTCGGATGAGAATAACACACGCTCATTTCAAATACACACCCGCATCCACTCCAACCACAGATGTGAACAGTTGTGCATCGTTACTCGAAGCGCCGTTCGAACCTTTGCCATCGGCTTTCTTCTCAGCTTCTTTGGTCCCGGGGATGACAAGGTTCCCCTTGACTGGAGCCTTCGACGTCGTGAATGTATTCGCCTTGATGCTATTGTCCACGGCCTGTGTATGTACCCGAGCCTCCCTAATGACCTTGTCCTTGAGCAGAACCTGGAGTGTCTCCGGATGACTCGATTCAACGAAGTACTTGTTGTGCTTCAGAACGAGCTTGACTTTGCCATAGGACAGCGTTCGTTCTCGTATAAACGTAGTTATGCTATCTGGTACAGGGACCTTCGAACCATGGTGAACTTCCTCTGCCAAAGGGTTAGTCAAACCACTCGCGTACCTTGGAGAGACGATTCAGAACCTTCAGCGCATTCTCAGGTTAGTAATACGAGATCTAGGTAATGAGTGCGAAGCGCACGAACTTCAATTATGTCCTCTGTTTGCAAACCGACCGATACGGCAGCGTAGAGGGAATACGACGTGAGCTTGTACTCGTGAATGAAGGCAGGTCTGATGGATTCTGTCTAATCCTGTATGTACATCGAAGGTCTAGCTGTGCGTACCTGCTGACAGGCTCGCTGATGGCTACCAAGAAGTCTTGAGCCTGCTCTGCAATTGGAGAAAAGGCTTCGAGAATGATATGGCCATCCTCAGGGCTGATCCATATAGGACGAGAGGCATGGTCGGGCTTCAAGTGCAACCACGAGAAATCCTGGTCTTGGAAGATATGAGAAACAAGATTGTCCTGCAGTCGGCGATGTGCGCTGAGACCCGAGTCCTCCGGCCCATCCTGAGGCTTCTTAGCCTCTGCCAGCTTCCTTGTCAGTGCGCTGAAGTTTATCGTCGCACCACGAGGCACAAGTGCGTCATCGGCAGCAGCAATATCCTCAGCATAGTCGTCTACGTCGAGATATTCGTCGTCGTCTCCAGCTCGTTTCGATTTCTTCGTAGGCAGGGCAAGTTCAAAAGAGTCTGAGGCACAAGCAATGAGCAGACAAGGCAATGTGGCAAAGAGTGTGCTCACCCTCAGCATTACGTTTCTCCGGCATGAGTAAAGTCTCTCTTGATCGTCTCGTCAGTAAATTCCTATCAATGACCGAGCTCTGACGTTGTCCTCGTTCGTTACAAGAGATACAAGGGAGCAAGGGGTGGTTTGTGGTCGTGGTCAGAGGCCAAAACACAGCGGTCCCGACAAGAGGCACAAGGCAGGGTCGTTTAGTAAGGCGTCGGAGTTTGAATTTCACACGGGGAAGATTTGCTGCGTCGACATCACCGACCTCGACTCTGCTCTCGACGCCCATCTCCGTCTTTCTTCTCATCCAGCTATCTGTAACTATGTGGAGGCCTGCTACTCGCGAGGTTACTGGCACTAACGAGAGTGAGTAAAGCAGACAGACGTAAATCTAAAACACATAACTAACTGGTTTTCTTGCAGTACCTCTCGGTAGCCGTCGCAGATTCGGTCCTGCCCCCGTCGAGGAGGCCGCACCACCTCAACTTGCCCAGCCTTCTCCGTCTGCATACCCTCGTGCACCCCCCACAGACCGCGAGAGTTCGCGTCACAGCCGTGACGAATCTCCGGTCTCCAACTCAGCGACACGTAAGTCCAAAACCAGTTGATTGTACAGGACGAGCCGTTTCTTCACTGCTGCAGATTGTCCTACTCACGACTAATCTTGCGAGCCCTGCACCGCAGCCGTCGCAGCCTTCACTGACCATGATCATATACTAACCTCTAATCTCACATATATTCTCCAGCGGACCCGAATGCTCCTCGCAAACGTCGCAGCCGTTGGGGTGATGCTAAGACAGAGATACCTGGCTTGCCGACTGCAATTTCTGCCAATGGTGTCTCTCAAGCTCATCTCGATAACTACGCGATTCATTTGCGTTTGGAAGAAATCAACAGGAAGCTCAGAATGAACGATTTCATCCCGCCGGAGCGGGAGAGGTATGTCACACATCCATGTATGCTTCTAGCGCTGGCTGATGTTACCACGTCCAGATCTCCATCCCCTCCTCCTACCTATGATGCTCATGGTCGTCGTACTAACACGCGTGAGGTTCGCTACCGCAAGAAGCTTGAGGACGAGCGTATCAAGCTTGTAGATCGTGCCATGAAAAATGACCCTAACTTCCGCCCGCCAGTTGAATATCACCAGCAAAAACGATCCCAGCGTCCTTCTGAGAAGGTCTACATCCCGGTTAAAGAGTTTCCGGAGATCAACTTTTTCGGTCTTCTCGTTGGGCCACGTGGTAACAGCTTGAAGAAGATGGAGAGGGAGAGCGGTGCAAAGATTAGCATTCGAGGAAAGGGAAGCGTGAAGGAAGGCAAGGCAAGGCCAGAGCAGTATGCCGAAGATGCTGAAGAGGACTTGCATTGCCTTGTCACTGCTGACACTGACGATAAGGTGACGGCTTGCGTCAAAATGATCAACAGGGTTATAGAGACGGTAAGCAGTCGCTTATTACCTAACCAGCAGACGACTTACACTCCTTATACAGGCCGCCTCTACCCCCGAAGGTCAGAATGATCACAAGCGAAACCAGCTTAGGGAGCTCGCCGCTCTCAACGGAACGCTTCGCGACGACGAGAATCAGATCTGCCAGAACTGTGGTAATGTTGGCCATCGCAAGTACGACTGCCCAGAACAGCGTAACTTCACAGCGAACATCATCTGCCGTGTCTGCGGAAGCGCAGGCCACATGGCTCGTGACTGCACAGTTAACAGGGATCCTAACGCTATCCAGCATGCTCCTCCCCCCGCGATGAAAGGCGGTTTCGACTCCGAGTACGCTAGCCTGATGGCGGAACTTGGCGAAAGCGGCAAAGGCCCCGGCGGAGAAGGTGGCAAGCCTTGGACCGGCTCTGCAGGACACGATATTACAGCGGGCGGTTCCAATATTCCTCCGTGGAGACGACCCGAAGTTTGGCAAACCAACATCCCTCCTCCGCAGTCCAACAACGGTTATCGCCCACCTCAGGGCGGCTATGGCGCTACTGCTGGAGGCTACGGTGGCCAGTATGGTGGCCAGTACGCTCAGCAAGGCTACGGCGGACAAGGCTACTACCCCCAAGGGCAAGACTATTCGGCTAACTACGCCCAGTACTACCAGAGCCAATACGCGCAGCAAACCGGTACTCCTGCACACTGATCCACTCACTGACGACTTCCGTCTTATCCTAACGCCGCGTCGCCTTCTTCCTTCAATGCCACCGCTTCCAGACTCTCCTGCACTTACCACCTTTATCCTTCTGATCGCAAGCGCATACGAACGACTTACATTACCTTACTCCAGGACGCTTGTTGGAATATAGGGTCTGTACTCACGAAATTGACTGACCGGGATGTCTTTTGCATGATGATGAATGTTCTAGCCTTTGTTGCCGTATAGCTATGAATTACGTGATTGTGTATGAACGTCTCTTGTGATTCAACAAAAAAGGATCCAAATACACCCTCAGCCCTGTGCCCATACGCGCGGAAATTAATGTTCATTCACGCTCTCCCGACTCCGACTGAGTATTCTTCTTTTTCTTCTTCTTACGTTTCTTTGAGGGGCGGTTAGGAGGAGTCTCGACCGCTGGACCGTCGGCTTCAGCACGCTTCCTCTTCACTGGCGGAGAGGCCTGAACTTCTGACTCGGGGTTGTCCGTAACACGCACAAAGAGGCATACAAAGAAGCCGTTAGTTGCGTCGTCGCCTGGGGAACAGCGAACTAACGACGCTGCTTCATCTGCGAGATGAGATATGCTGATGCGTTAGTACGCAACTTTGTGGCCATCCGAACAGTGCAGCGGCCTATCACGTACTGGGTTCATCCATTTCGTCCGGCAGACCCCGTCTGGGCCAAGTGGGTAGAACCATATTTCGGGGTGCGAGTTTGAAGGGACCTGCGTTGCATTCTTCAGTTTTCAGAGCTTCTCTGACAACTTGCTCGTTTTCTATCGCGTGGACGCTGCACGTAGAATAAACGATGCGTTTCACCGCCGGAACTGGGGGAGGAGCGAAAGAAAAATAGAAAGGACGTTCGCCACCGCCCGCCACCACCCAAAGTTAAGATTAGATAGGGTCGGATATGTAGAGTAGTTTATTGAACTCGTACACTTCATGGCGTGTCTGATCATCATCAGTTGGAATCCGGCCAGCTTGTGCAGGCGCGCTTCCTCGTCTTCGGGGTTTTCTGACTCTGTTATCGTGATGAGGCGATGGTCAGCACCACCAATCTGGAAAGGTAATCTGAGGCGTAGTCATCGGGACCACCCACCGTTTTCGAGCAGATGATCCAAGCGGTTGACGATTCCAGAGCCGCTACATGATGGATCTAACAGGCTGCGGTCAATGAACGATGTATTGAGTTTCTTTATTCGATGTCGTTCATCCGGCCAAGAGAAATCGCACCCAGAGCGTGCCGCTCGTGGGCCAAACAACTCACATATGCGTTACGGCACTGTATTTGGGGTCGTCTGGCGAGATAGTGAGGAAGTCCGCATTGACCGCTTCCACGTTCTTGCATTGTGCTCGCGACAGCATGGTCTGCAGCGTGGCGTACCGCTTCCGGTCCCGCTCGAATGCGAAGAGCTGTCCGGTGCGTCGATGGATGGTGCCACGATATGTAAAGTAAGAACAGACATGAACAGGGTTCATCAATCATGACTGCAATATAGCCCAAACGGAACAGTCCTCGCGACCGCGGAGACCGACAGAATAGTAAGCGTGCGTACCTTGCCCTTGTTCTGCATCAGTGCTGCCAGGTGCGACGTTTTGTTCCCGGGAGCCGCTGTTGCGTCTATCGTCACGGTGTTCTTCTCAGCGGGTGGGGCCAGGATAAACGCTGGGAAGCAAGACGCCTTGTCTTGCAGGATTATCTTCCCCTCTCGGTAGACGGAGTCCTGGACGAACTGGGTATCCGGGGGAAATAATAGGAGGTCCGGTATGTGGGGGTCTCTGGCGAACCCTTTCCTAAACGATGGACGGAACAAAGCGTTAGATGAACCGTCTATGATGCACGGGGTGCGGCTAAGTGCTCCTCATACTCACGGATGGTCGAACGGCCCTGATAGAACATATCCACGGGAGACGAAGGAACGGACGGCGTCCTCGGTGTTCCAACACGTAGTATTAACACGAACGTAGCGTGGAATCTTACCTAGATATTTGTAGTGAGATGCCAATGCGTGATTAAATCTGTCCGTAAATTGACTGACCAGCACGCTCGTCTTGGGAACGCGCGAGCTCCTTTGTCGTGCTCGCGCCAAGCTTGATCTTAATCCTCTGAAATTCGCTGTTCAACCGAGTCTTGTGGCGCAGCACTGCTTGTTTGACTGGGCCGTCGCCGGCCTGGATGCCGCCGCTTGCGAGCAAGAGATCGTGCACGAGAACGAGAGCCAGGTTCTTGGTTGTTATCTTGCGCTCTTCCTTGAGCAGGCTCGCAGCGTCAATGACGTCCGCGAGAACCGCCTTGTCTGGTGGAATGGAGGATGCCATAAGAGCAAACGAACAATCAGAGCCACGCCGGGAAACAACACATCCAGATCGCAGCGAGTGCGCACGACCGTCTCACATTTCAGAGTTTCGATGACGAGAGCGGCAGTGCGCTTCCGATTCTTCTCTGGCACGGTGGCTATGAGGCCCTTGATAGACCCTCGTTTGGCATCGAGTCTGTCAAGTACACTTGCGGCTTCAAAGTAGAAATTCATTGCAATCACGAGGGGAGAATCTACTACATGACCGCGGCAACAGCTCATCAGCATGCGGCTCTATACTTGGCAGCGCGGAAAGAGAATCCTGACTTCTCCGAGGTTCCTAATATTACACCACCTCGAAATTCCCACAACAGCCTGTCCCCTCTGCGGATCCTTCCTAGAAGCAGGAAAACGCCTGTCAGCAATTTCGGCCTACGGAGACGGTGGACGAGGAGAAGTAAAGGAGAAAGTCAGATGTTGAGTTATCCTCAAGTCTGGGTGTGAACCCCGTCGGACAATGTAGATAAGTTTTTTGAACAGAACATCATGCTAAAAAGAACAACAACGAACACCAGACACTCACCGTAGACCCTGCGTGACTGGCACCCTCTTTTCGAGGACGTGGTGGTCGTCGTAGCCAAAAGCAAAAGACATCGGACAGCTGCGCGTCAACGCAAAAATATACCCATGGCTTCAGGGCAAACGCCGAGATCGAGCTGCACGATTCGCGTAGGGCGTCTACGCATTCTCGCCGGAGAAAACACGCGTGCCACTGTCTGCTTGCAAATATTCGAATTTCGGTGGCTGCATTGACTGTGACGGTTTCGTGCAACACCACATCCTCTCTTACGACCAGAGCCGAGTCTGGGCTTCAATTTGAAACGAAAGTCAGTCATGGCCTGGTATGGTATCTCTTCAAGTTCGAGAGCTGACATTGTTTGCGTAGTGCCTGTGGACACGACACTGTATGAGCTCCTGGGAGTAAGGCCAGAGGCATCCGAAGGTGAGGTCGACGTTGAGATGTGTTGGCTTGAAACTTACAGCACATTCCAGATGATATCAAAAAGGCATACCGCAAAAAGGTGTGCATCGATGTACTATGTTCTAGTTGTGGCGTGCTAAGTGTAATGTGTTAAAGGCCAGGGAACACCATCCAGTATGTCATTATTACTGCTCATAAGGATTACGCCTAAACGTGTATGGATACTGTGCAGGACAAGGTACGCTCTACATCTGCCCTTCGTCTCACAAGAACATTGAACGAGTGACACGCAGAACCCGAATGACCCTGAAGCAGGACAAAAGTTCCAAGAGATGGCCGCTGCGTCAGTCCTTTCAACCTCCACATCTTTCCCCATCACCTCACACGCGTCATAAATCATATTTAGCTACGAAATCCTCAGCTCCCCAGACTCTCGCGAAGTCTACGACCAGTACGGTCTCGAGGGGCTCAACGGACCTGGCGGCGCAGGCGGACCAGGTGGTATGGACGCCGCAGACATCTTCGCAGAACTCTTCGGCGGCGGTCCCGGTGGCTTCAATTTTGGTTTTGACTTTGGCAGTGGCGGTGGACCTCACCGGCATAGAACGCGCGGCGAAGACTCGATCATCCCGTACGATGTCACGCTGGAAGAGTTGTATAACGGCAAGAGCGTGAAGATGAATATGGAAAAGGAGGCTGTATGTGGGACGTGTAAAGGGTGAGTGGCGTGATTCTGCATGTTCTCTGAATGTTCTATTCTATGTGCTATGCGCGAGGATTTTGGTTTTGGTCGTGCAAGATGGAGAGTAATGACGGCGAAGCAGGTCCGGCGCGAAAGGCTCTGCGAAGCCCAAGTCGTGTGCCAAGTGCGACGGAAAGGGCTATGTTATGGTCCAGACCCAGGTAATTATCGTCTTCCTTGCACATGCATATGTCTCTCCGGGTTTAACACAACACAACATCTTCGTTGTTGACAGATAGGGCCAGGGCGATATGGCACGTCTCGGGCCATGTGCACGGACTGCTCTGGCAAGGGGGAGAAGCTACGGGAGAAGGATCAGTAAGTCGCAATTCATATTGGACGTTACTGAGCTGTCAACGGGCGATTTTGTTAGATGTAAGAGATGTAAGGGCAAGAAGACGGTTAAAGAGAAGACCCGGCAGGAGATATTTGTCGAGAGGGGGATGGCGGACCGCCAGCGAATAGTGCTATCGGGCGCTGGTGATGAGGAGGTATGGCTTCTCCATTTGAAGGATGCTTCATATTTGACAAATTCGGTTCAGCCCGGTGTACCTCCAGGCGATGTCATCTTCCAGCTGAAAACACGTCCCCATCCTTCGTTCGAACGATCTGGCAATGACCTCCTTACAAGAGTGCATATTACGCTGTCAGAGGCGCTGCTCGGTTTCTCTAGGATTATTCTGACCCATCTTGACGGTCGTGGTATACATATCTCAAGTCCTGCGGGTAAACCAATCAAGACGGGTGATAGCATCATGCTGCGAGGCGAGGGCATGCCCGTTTACAAGAATCCAGACCAAAAGGGACAGCTATACGTGGTCTTCGAAGTCGACATGCCTGATGCAGAATGGGTCAGGACGGTCGACAAGACGGTGCGCTCTTTCCCTCTCTCTACCAAGTGAACTCGCGCGCACAGCTAACCTCTCGTGTACTTAGGCTCTGGCAGCGTTGTTGCCCCCTGGAAAACCAGAGATGGACCCGAAGCCGGCTGTGATTGACGAAGTGCCGTTCGAGGCGAGTGACATTGCGGACGTGCGTGAACCGCCTTTCCCTGGTAACTTTTTTGATGACGGTTATGCGAAGTTTGGTGAAACCGAGGACGACTGGGAGGACGAAGACGAGGAGGACGATGGGTATGAGCCCGAGTGCAGGCAGCAGTGAACGTTGCTGTCTCCCGTCGTTCCGTCGTTTGCTTCTGCAGCGATGCGCTTTTTGGTTGAAGGAATTTATTGATCATGACCCGTTGGGTGTTGATGCTACTCTACTTGATTCGACTAATGTCACTACCGTTCGTGCTTTCTCGCTATCCGTATAATAAAACATCCATCCTCTCTCGTACACAACCCACTACGTACTTCTGAGCACGACGTCTGCCTTCGTCTGCCGACCTGATCGAAGGCAATCCCCGGTGCTAGATGCCAGAGCATGGCGCCGCCCAGAAAGGCAGACTGACGTGAAGTGGTGCGTCGGCGGTCCAAATGTAAGCCTCTGCATAAGAAGCAATGTCGACCCTGCGCAGGTCACAGATCATTATACGCCTCCTCGCCCCCACTGACCTTTACCTCCACGAACTCTCAGCTATCCTCGAGGCTATGACCGACGCTGCCGACGCTGTGCTGCGGCCTGTCTACAATCTGATAACTGCATCTTTCGGCGTGACAGAGGATCAGT
This sequence comes from Irpex sp. M6601, assembly GCA_037039805.1. Classification (NCBI taxonomy): domain Eukaryota; kingdom Fungi; phylum Basidiomycota; class Agaricomycetes; order Polyporales; family Irpicaceae; genus Irpex; species Irpex sp. M6601. The sequence continues at coordinate 54,583 of JAXQGN010000047.1, read as the reverse complement.
CGCACTGCTTTGGGAGATGAACTCACCACATGCATAATTCTGGCCACACGTGCTATCTCCGGAGCGAAACTCGTTCAACAAGAGGACTTAGCAGCTCACTTTTACAACCGGCACACTGCTGTCGTCGAGGATAGCAGAACGAGTAGATCCGAACTGTGCATAATCACAGAGGTTCAAAGTGGAGGCAGCGATCGCCAAGGCCCGGGGATACTGTCGGCTTGTCAATACCCCTCACTCGAGCCTGGGCCGAAGGGAAAGTACGAGGAAATTGACTGTTTTCAATCATCGCACACGAGACGAGTTGCGGGAAGACACTCGTACGTCGCAAAACGTACCATTATTTTCTCTGAATTTATTTGCGGGACAGAGGTCGTTCTCGAGGGCGGCGAGGGCGTGCGAGATGCGCTGGACGAGGGCCGCGGCCGACAGATGCGACAAGGGTTATCTAATCAGCACCATAAAAGGCTATAAAAGGCTACCTCCAGACGCCGGATCAGTGATCAGTCAGCAGCAATTAGCCACAAAATCTGGAGGAGTGGTCTGACAATCTCATAGTAATTCTCCAAATTTAAATAAAAGACATTTCGCAAATGCCATCAATCCCCGTCTCCCCCGCCGACCCTGGTCTTTCCTCGTCGTCCATCACAGCGACCACATCCCTAGCGTCCCGACAAGAGAGCTCATCGTCGCGCGCTCCCCGCCACCACCGCCATAGCCATCATGGATCTCGTCCTCGAGCTCGCGGATACCTATCTTCTTGACGACGTCTATGCTCGTCTTCTCCCTGTCTCAGCGTTTGCCACCTCAGTAAACTCGACGCTGCTGAACGTTGCGTCTTCGCTCAACGCTTCGTTCCCTGTGCTCTCGGCAGACAAGCCAGCGGTGTCCGCCTGGTCACACATCGTATCCTATATCCCCCATCCGCCGCTGCCCGCAGAAGTTTTCGAGCCAGCGGTCGCCTCTGCCCCTCTCGTATCAGCATGGCCGAGAGACTATATACCCCGCCAGCTGCTTTCTCTGTTGGTGCTCACGCTCATTGGCATTCATTTGCTGTATTTCAGCATCGCGGGCCTGTCATACCGGTTCATTTTCAACCACGAGATGATGAAGCATCCCAAGTTTCTCAAGAACCAGGTGAAGCTTGAAATTCAGTCCAGTCTACGGGCGTTCCCCATGATGACGGTCTACACGATACCGTGGTTTGTGGGTGAATGTCGAGGCTACTCCAAGCTGTACACGGACGTCAGTGAATATGGCTGGGGATACTTCTTCTTCTCAATAGTATGGTATGTAACACGTCTGGTCAACCTTCACGGCAAGCTCATTTCTATTCTAGGTTCCTGGTATTCACGGACTACTGCATTTACTGGATCCACCGCTGGGAGCACCATCCCATCTGCTACAAGTGGTTGCACAAGCCGCACCACAAATGGCTCAGTACGTCACGCCTTCACTATCTCCCCGCACTTCCCCATACAAACCTTTTCTCTCTTCTCTTCTCCCTATACCTGCACCCAACCACGTTTACTGATATTCCCGTCCGACAGTTCCCACTCCCTTCGCCTCCCACGCCTTCCACCCACTCGACGGATACCTCCAGTCCATCCCCTACCACCTATTCATCTACCTCTTCCCACTGCACCAGAAACTCTATCTGGGTCTGTTCTTCGTGGTCAACTGCTGGAGTATCTTCGTAAGTTCACAAATTCACAGGCGCCCCCTCCGCTCGTTATGTCTCCGCCGCTCACACAACTCGGTCGTTATAGATCCACGACTCGGACATGATCACTGGACACGCGCTCGAGAAGGTCATCAACGGTCCCGCACACCATACACTCCACCATTTGTACTTCACAGTGAATTACGGCCAGGTACTTACTTCTCCCCTTCTCTGTTTCTCCCTCTGACATCCCCGATCACGTCCAGTACTTCACACTCGCGGACCGTCTGGGCAACTCGTACCGACAGCCTGCGTCCGAGCTCGATCCTATGATCGAAGTCAGAGCTGCTCAGGAGCGGAAGCGCAAGGCGGAGATGGGCAAGGACCAATAGACTCTCCGCACCACCCAACGACAACTACGACAAGAATAACTTTGCTTCATCTTACATTACATCCCTTTTCTGTGACGAAAGGGAGGACACATTACACGTCGAAACCCGTTACTACAAATTAACGACCCACCTCCCCCCGCCGCTCCACGCCACACCGCACCACACCACATCCAAAACCTTGCTGTATACTATCTTAATCCTACGCACTCTATGAGGTGTTCTTATTGTTTCTTTGTCCTCCTCCCAAGTTGGGTGGTTAACCCAGCCCAGCAAGCTTCCGAGTCGGACGGACGGACGGACGTGTTGAAGGTCATTGGAGAAGCGATTCGTCAAACCGCATAGACTGTCACCTTAACCTGACACCACCTCCCTCCCATCTTTTGTTCTGAAAAGCAAAGAACGACCTCGCTCGCATCATCGGGCATCAGGGCAGTCTAATTGCGTGTATATACCCATTTACCTCTCCGTCCCTCCGTTGGCAGTGCTGGCTCTTTTACTATCTTATAATGTCGTTCTTATTTTTTGTTTTTGGAGTATCTTTTGTCGCTTATATAGGGGTTGAAGTTGAATGAAGTTGAAGTTGTTCGAGGTTTATGAAAACCTCAAGCATGAAAGTTTCGAGGGTGGCAGTTTCGAGTCTGCTCGCTCATGCGACGATACAATGGGATAGTCTCGCCAAGACAGACGGTCGCAGACGGGACACCTTACTTACTAATTTTCATTCCTCACAATGCTGTCGGACTGGCAGACGAGGTCCTTAAATCTAGCATGTTGCAACTTGGACGAGGGATAAAATTGATGGGATGGATAAAGTTGCCACAAGCACAGAAAAAAATCACAGTCGTACGTATCAAACACCTCCCAGCATACCTCCTCTCTCTCTCCTCTCCTCAAGAAACCACACACACCTGTCGTACTGCATTGGCTAGTCTCCGTGTACGGCGCCCTTTACCGCTTTGGCGGCTTCCTCTTAACCTCATCGTCCTTGCACGCATGCAACATGATCTTGTTCGGATGACCAGGCGTCATGCCAGAATGACCCTTGGACCAGTCATAGGAGACTGCGTAGGCGAAGATGGTGCCGGTACGGTTGAAGCATGTGGCGGAGACGGGGCCGGGGGCAGGGTCGAAGGCTATAGCAGATACCGTGCGGTTTAGTACTTAAGACAGTAGGATGGTGGAGGAAGAAAACGTACTCTTCAGACGGGTTCGTGCGTCTTTGTCCCAGAAGTTGACTGTGCCGTCCGAGCCTATACGCGCAAACTCATTAGGGTGTTTGAGCGACAGGGGCGCGTTACGGGTACATACCGCAGGTGCTGAATGTGCCGTGCACAGGGTGGAATGTGATGTCGTTAACAGCGTACACTAGTGACTGATCCTTTGTGGTTGGAGACTGGTCTCGTCGATGGCACTTGAAGGAGAAGTTGGAAGCGGCATCTTTCTCCTCGACATATCTATTTTACCGTAATCGAGCTATTAGAGGTCGTAGGGGTCATGAAAATGTATCAGAAACGTACTGTATAGCAACCCGTCCCTCAACACTGCCCACTGCGAATCCATTGGCAGACGGGAAGCAGGATACAACACGTGTTTGCCATTTCAGAGGCGATGTGATACTCTGAACGGGTAAAATGACACACCCAAAGAGCAATAGGGGTTAGGAAAGAAAGGTGACAGTGAATGCATATGCACGCACCTTGAATACCTGGGTAGGACTGGTCAAGTTGTAAATTTGTACGTGGCGCTCCGCTGTGCCGACGACCAGAAGAGGGTATGTAACATCCATAGTATAGCAACGCTCAGGGAGTTGGACAGTCGAAATCGGGGTCGAGGTTCGCAGGTCCCAGTACTGTGCATCCACGCGAATTACAGGAGGTCCAGTAAGACTCTGGCGGCATGACGGACATATTCTAGGCTGAGTTCAACGCACCTTGATCGTCTTATCCCAACTGCCTGTAGCAAGTATTCCACCTTGTGGAGTCTCTATCCATTTGACGACCTTGATGGGCGCGTCGTGCTGAGCAACTTGTTGAGCTTGGCCAGTGGTAACATCATACATGCGGCCAGCGTTGTCAGCACCGCCAGAGATAATCTTCGTGCCATCCTAATGGTAGCATAAACGTCTTCATTACCCGTCCTGTGGCGCGAAGAGGGTTGTGACGCACCTTGTTCCAGGCTACACTCAAGACTGGCCCTTGATGAGGGTACATTGCTTTTGGTTGTGTTTGCCCATTTGCGCCAACTTCATACACGTACACCTACAGCAATAACAAGCAAAGGTAAGGATCAACGTCAAAAAGGGCTGCCAAATCGCGTCTAAACCCGCGTTATACATACATTGTTGTCCCAGCTACCAACAGACAGGTAGTCTGCCTGTGGAGAGAAAGCTAGAGACGAAATCGAGTCGTTTGGAGGGTTGCCAACTTCAATATCCTTATCCGCTGCGGGAGTCGTCGTTGCAGGCGTCGACGACGACGCGGCATTGAAGAACGACATCGTGTCGTTGGAGGTAGTGGCGGTGGTACACAAAGAGGGCAGGTGGTAAAGGAGAGCAATAACCAACGTTCATGGAACCGATCTTTAGATGATACTGATTATGCATGACCTCTCATTCAGATGTGGCCGGCTGGCCTAATGGTTAAGGCGTCAGTTTCCGGTGGTTGCACTGTCAGCTGAAGATTCCGAGTTCGACTCTCGGGTTGGTCGCTTTTTGTTGTCTTCATAGTACAACGTCTCAGACGAAATCCGAAGGCCTGGCACGACGAGAAGAGAAAAAATTGTAGGTAGTGCTAGAGAGCGCCAATAATCACATCGTCGAATTCGAATATATAGTACATTTCAATTCTTATTTCCTCACGAGGTTGGTCCTGTAGCCCTTCCAATCTCTACACTCTGCTCAGCATCAGTGATACCGGTGTCAGCAAGAGCCTGGTCCATCTCTCTCTCCTGCTTGAAGGCGTCATTCTTAACGCCTCGCGTGCGGCCAGAGGCACGACGCTCGTCCTTGGTCGCGGAGTCGAGCAGGTCGTTGACCTCAGCTGGAGAAAATACAACTATCAGTGAGCAATTGATGATGCGCAATGGTAAAAAACCACTCACAGCGAGGGATTTTCCCGGTACGTTCAGACTTCTCAGTTTCTTGGTCTTCCTGAGAGAAGTTCCTGTTCGTAGGCTGATTGTCAGCGCCGCGTGCACCGACGGGGTGGGCTGACTCGATGTCGCCAGAGTCGTTATAAGCGGCGTCGTCGTGCTGCATGCTGCCCTTGGGGTTGTAGGTGAGGTCGTCAACTTGATCACGGGCGGTGGCGACCATTTTGTACTAATGATAATTGAGTAGTGCGCGAGGAAATTTACGAAGTTGGGACGGTTTGCTGAAGCTCATCCTCCCATTATGGCCACTTTATATATCGCGGCGGGCGCGATATGTAGCCCCCACCTGACGATAGAGTGTACTTCATCGTAACGTCACTCCGCTCGGCTTGCAACCACGACAACTTCTTGTTTTGGTAGCTCCTCCGCTTCTCTGGATCAAGCGCTCGCCTCTAGCCTCGATAGCTTGCCATCGAGTGGCCCTCGTCTCCAAACATGCATCTTACTGCGCTTCTTCTCCTCGAAACTTGGGGTGAGAGAACTGTGATGCAACGAAGAAACGTTCTGTGACGCGTGGAGGGGCGGGAGTCGATTGGATGCTTGTGCATCATCGTGATGTCGGCCTGACCCTTCACCGCAAGTCTGTAGATCGAGAATTCGGAAAACATAGAATAACATACCGTTGCTGTGTACGTTCATATTGCGTGCCCACTATTGGTATATATAGAGGGAACAATGTAGTATTTGCTATACTGAGGGGGATTGGCTGGGATGCATTGTCCTCGTCCAAGACTCATAGCAGCCGGTAAGCATGCTCGATGCTGCAACTCCTGGTTATTTTGAGTCACAATCCGATAGATCCATATACTTTCTGCAGCACATAATGAGATGTCTTAGTAGAAGAATGTCAAATATCGAATCACCTACCTTTCCCTACTACAATCTGCGTGAACCTCTTACACTGGATACGACCATGCTAGACCGTCTTCGTGACGTCTCCAGAAACAAACATGTCGTCCTATAGCAAAGGGCCCATCCTAGTGGTGAGTGACCGGTGATCCTCAACCAGACCCTGAGTGCCTACCATGTCATCCAGGCCCGTCTGAGGGACCACTGAGGTAGTACAAGTATTTGTGGTGTTCGTCGGGATCACAACATTTGGCGCAAATTGCATCGAAACCTCTGGCAGTGGCGTAATAGATAGCTTCAGCTCGCGATGTCTTTCATTCAAAATTCTTTGTCGATATTCTCGCGTGTTGAGTAGCGCCAGTAGTGAGTTGAGCACAACTGTAGGGTGACACACGAGTCAGTCCAACGATGTCTAGCGACGGAATAAAAGGCGCACCTTGTGACAAACTGGATGCGACTGTTTTGCACACATTGGATTGGGGTTCGACAGCGTACTGCAGTCTTTATAAGTCTTTGTCGTGCTCGCCATTGAACCGGGATACTCACAAGGATGATGGAAGTGATAATGAGGGTACTATTAAGTGGGATAAGTTAATCCACATGTTCTCGTCCACGAGATAGCTGAGCACTTCACCTGGCCAGAAATCCGGAATTGACCGACCACGTTACTAATATTCTGATAACGAAGTCTGAGCTAGAGGATAGTGTATTGTGTTAGTATGGAGCAGACTGTACAGAATGGCGAGGGCCAACTGCGCACTTCTTGTACCCGGTATGCATCTTGATGAGTTTGGTCGTCAGCGTTACACAAAGAACGATATCTATGAAGGCATGGGCAACGTAGGGAAGATACCACGTCCACTAATCGGTCCGCATCAGTCAGAGTCATTTACTATAGTCGCACCATCTTTATCACAGTATGTACAAAAGCTTACCGCGTTGCGCTTATCCGAGATAGCCGCGATGTTGTTGAAGCTACAGCGATGAATCAATGCAATGACCCTTTCGACAGGAAAGGTGGCAGAACAAACCTGAAATATGTATACGCTGTAAAAACGTTTGATCAGCTTCAAGCTATTTGAATGTACTTGAGATCTTCATACCTATGATACCAGCTATGTGCGCAATATCAGTACCCAGTACCCATAAACTCGAAGGAAGACGAACCATATCCCGGTATGGATGGTGTTATCTATAAATGCATGATGAGCTTGGTCTGTACCGCGGTCACATGTGCTCACTTACCAAGACCCATAACAGCCATGTCCTTTTGTCCGCCACTGTCTCAACTCGTCAGGGAGAATTCAAAGGGCAAGACAGCTAGGGGTATCAACTTACTCGTCCATACTATACCGATCAGTACACTTTATCGTAATGCATTTGTCACTTCTCATCCAAATCGGTAGAAACTGCAGGCATCATACCTGTAGACCAGTAGATCACTAAGTCCCTGAAGAAGATGTCACTTCAGACATAGTGATGACTAGGTGCCGATAGAACATACTGCTAGAAGGTACCAAACCTTACGAAGGATGACAGGTAAGAGTTTGAAAGCACTCCTCTCAAGATTGAGCAAGGTACTTACTGCCAAAGCCCTGAGACGGCGAGGTTAATCATTGGCACTACAGAAGCGTCACTAGGTCAATGAAACACTCACCACGACGCTGTATTCGCCACTACCGGAACAGCATATGCATTGACAACGAACATAGCCCACCCTGAGTAAATGACCACGCCGAGTAAACCCGAGTTAAGGAGCCTGAACAAATCCTCAGTATGTGCCAAGGACCTAGTATCAACAACGCACCATACTGCTACCATCTACAATAATCAATCAACATGGTTATCACACTTAGGTGGGAAAAGATCTTACTGTGAGTTTCAGAGGTAGTGGATCCCTCCCAGAGCGTTGAAAATAGAGGATCGATTGAACTGTCGACATGCCGTACAGGCTAGTAAGAGGGTGAGAACGCGTCATGCAGAGATAAAGGATACTTACATAGCGAAGACAATGACGGCTTTGATAAATCCAATTCGGGATCATTACTTGGTCCAGGCTTGCGAGTTGTACGGCTATACTTACCGATATACGAGGGACCAAGAACATCTGAAATGATTTGTGTACGTAGCAGTGGCGCATCGAAGGTCGGATTTCCTGTTGTATTCAATGGCTGGGACATCTTCGAACGCCACAGAGACTAGCCAGACGAAAGAGGAAGGAAAAAGTGAGTGCGAGACCACCGACTCATAGTAGGACTGCGACGTTTCGAGATTTATACGACGTCTCTAGTGATAGTGCGTCTTTTCTCTGACCTGCCAGAATAAACTCTGCGCTAAAGACTCCGCAGAGAACATCGCCTGACGTCGAACGCTGTCTTATGAGTGTCACTGCATATTATAGGCATCAGACTCGAGGCGTACTTGGAAAGTATGCCGCCAAAGGTAACTTACATGAAATCTTATATTGAATTGTCCTGGGAATGGTTAATTAAACCTTCTCCAAAAGAGAATTCTGAGATCGCCAGTATGGGCCGGCGATGCATTAAGCCCTGAGCATCATCTGATATTGACCGACCGAAGAGCACTTCGTTTCTTCAGCTCCAGGGTTGAACTACGACTTCAATTCATGCAAGCAGTGACCTCGACACATGCGGTGCACGGACTTTACCGTCGTCCCCGGTTGTGGGTGGCTGTTCACGCCGAAAGGGGCTGAAGAACACTCGCGGAGACAGTTAATCAGGTTAATCGGGAAACCTAGGACGCGCAGGCGACCACTCACCGTACATGTCCAGATGTATGGACATACTTTATCAGGCGGGAGCCATTCAACGAAGACGAAGGCGCTTCTAGATGTCAAGCTCATGTCAGGAAAAGGCCGTAGTACGTCTGAAAGAATTGCACCCAACCATGACACGATAGGGTGCACACGCTCCAAGTTGCTGCGATGTAGTTGCTGTAACCCCCTTCGGTGTCCTGACTAAGCCGTGTCCTGATGGCATAGCATGCTGAACACCTGTCGAGCTTTATGACAGACTGTAAGACCTAGCAGGATCTTCGATTACAACCAGAGCCGAGGCTCGATAGTTCACGGAAATTGACTCACTATTTTCATCTTGCTTGTGGCGAGCCAACGTCGGATAAATATTGCTGGCACCCTTAGGGGCTAAAGCGGCCACAATCTACAAAGTCAGTCACATTACACTAGCACCTGAGTCATTAGTCGCCAAAGAGTCTGCGAGAATACCGGTCGAATTACCATGATATATGTCATGCAAATCCGCAATCTGAAGGGTCGAAAGGATGTGAAGTGGTAAGTGATGACTGTAACTGGATTCCAAATCATTTATAATTAATGACTGTCCGCGCACACTGTGTTCTATAATGAAATAGTAGGACTAGGCCGACCTGACTTTGTCCTCTTCAGAAGCAGACCCAATATTCTAGAACATATGATTTGTCTGAATCACGTCTCATCAAATGAATATGCAATTCAGGCTCACCCCCATGTAGTGTTCCCCTGAGCTTTGCGACCAGATTGAAGCATTTGTGCTACCAGCGGAGAGTGGCATCGAAGCAAAGTGAATTGAGGTTGGAACAACCACCGTGGATATAGGTAGTTCATCATTGGTGCCCTGATTTTGAAGCATCTTCATACGGTATTCCCTGGTATTAAGAAGACCCAAAAGGGAGTCCAAAGCAACTGCCACGATAGAATCTAGATAAGAATGGGGTGATCTCTGTCGGTAGTAGAAAGTCGTACCTTGTGACAAAATAGACGCAACTGTCTTGCATGCTGTCGATTCCGGATTCACGGCATACTGAGGCGCTGTTAATTGGGAGATACTGAAGAATCTCCCCCAGGCACTTACTAAAATAATGGCGAGTACGGTGAGCGCACTGATGTGGCAGTCAGCCTCTTTTGGGATAATCTCGCGCATGACGATCGTACCTTGCGAGGAACCCGGAGTTGAGGAACCAAACTACCAAGAGCCTGACAACAAAATCTGATCTAAAAATGACCGACACAACGTTATTCAATGCATACTCATGGACGAAATGACCCTTACTTCCTAAGTCCCGTATGCATTTTGATGAGGCTTGTCGTGAGAGCTATACAGATAATGATATCTACGAAGGCATGCCCTGCAAAAGGCAGGTACCACGTCCACTGCCAGACAGAAAAACCGTATTCGTAGAAGTCAGTGACGTGACGTTCCTAAGTGATGAGTTCATGTTACCGAATTGCTCTTCTCTGCTATTGCTGTCGGGTTTCTAAAGCTATACCAGTGCTTGGAACTGAACATCATCTCAGTTCTAGTTGAGATTGGAATTACCTGATAACACTGTAGCCTGCAATAGTATGAAATCAAGTTCAGAATCGGAGATGCAGTACAAAGTGATACCATACCAATGAAACCAGCTGCATTCATTTATTCAGACTTCAGCTTTTGCGATCGCAGGGAAACTGAAGTGACACACACCGAAGGCGGCCATCGCCGGAATGATCTATGGTGCTATCGTAAAATTAACTCGAAACTACCGTATTGATATTACTCACCATTACAACGTAGAGCCATTTCTTCTTACCCGACACTGCGTGAGACATTGAGCCAATTTTCGGACGTACAGAGTGAAGTTCGTTCTTACGTGTCCACGCCATCCACATCATTATGCTTTACGAACGAAACGTACAAGTCAGTATCTTGGGACGTAGCCAAATGTTAATTACACTGACCTGCAGACAACTGTCTCATTGACACCCTCCAATTCCGGGTAAGCTTTGTCGACAGTACAAGGGGATTATCGCTTACTATAACAATGTACCAGAGCTGTGTAGTACATTTAGGATGTTAGCACAAAATCTAAGCATCTAGGACGGTAAAGGCGTACTCCTGCAGTCCTATATGCCAAGACTAAGTATCAATGGTAATGATAACGGCTTACCAAGGATGACACTCACCATGGCATATGTCCTGTAACCAGGAAGCTGACAGGCTCGGTTACAAATGCATACCAGCCAGAGAAGATGACTACGCCGAATAACCCAGTATCCAGGAGCCTGCGCCAGAGGTCAGCATCGATAGCATTGCGGCACAAAGTTGGAGCAACAGTACCATAATCCTATGATCTATTGAACTGATCAGGGTAAACAACAGGAGGCTTCTCTGATGGCGACGCACCGTACAGCTTAGAAATGATCTATCTTTCTTACAGCGCTACTTGCACAGTCAATATACCATAGAGCCTGCAACAAGGGTTCACAATTAGTGCTCTGAGCTGTGAAAAAGACCCTACGGTAACGTACATAGAGAAAAGCATCACGGCTGTGAATAAAATGTAGTTAGAGCCAGATGTAATTATCCACAAAAATGGACTCACATATGTATAACGGTCCCAAAACCGTATCTATTCGTGATTCTCGTAATGTTGATAAATCAAGTGAGGAAGAGGTGTTGTACGGGCTTGTAAGCTGAGACATTGCGCGGGCAGTCATTTTGTTCCTTGGCCCAGCCACAGGTAAAGATGCGATAGCGTTCGAGGTTGAACGAAGAGACGGCCAAACCGAGCTTTATATCGTGTCAAGTTCGTGTGATTTCATTGCCTAGCTTCCTCCCTGTGGCGTCGGGATCACTTCCGTATGGGTGAGGTGACTGAGCTGACAACATGAAGAATCGTTCTCAGGATTGATTTATCCATCACTCCGGCATGTCCTCAAATTGTTTCCTATTTCCATATCCGCCTAGTCGGAAATGATATGTTGATGTGTGACCCGTTCAACGAGATCACTGGCGATGCGGAATAGATATCCCTGTCGCTCGGAAGACCACCTTTTCCTGCTACCTATTTCTGGCAGACGAGCACCGGCATGGAACATGTCGTTGGAATCACAGTGTGCCAGTTGGAAGCGATAGTTGTCGAGGTATCCTAGAAACCAATCAGGAAAGCGAGAATAGTCGAGTAAGTCAAACAGAGGGCCCCAGCCTTACCTTCTATCGGTCTTGAGGGCTAACTGAGGTTATTCCGTTATTCAGCTGTAAACAAACGATGCTCACTTTCGGATCCAGGCTGCTTCTCGTACCGTACAGCCAACATGTAGATTCCAGTTGCATGAAAAACCTTTTGCACTTGCGAAACCATGCCATTTGTGCCGCCAAAAACTAGTGGAACATCGATAGCTATAGCTGATTCGGCCGCATCGTCTATTATCAACCATCGGTTACTGAGCCTTCTTGACAGAATCAAGTTCTGAGGCTCCCCCAATACTGTCCTAGATATGATCCTGTGAGTTATCTGCGTGCTAGCAAGCATTGAACCAGAAGGAATTCGGCTCACCAAAATCGTGTCACCTTGCGAGCGGGTTGACGAAATCATACTATCACTAGCAGACGAGTGGGGCATTGTCGCAAAATGGATCGATGTAGACATACGCGCCCTTGACATCGCGGGCTCTTCACCATGATCGGGCGCACAAAGGATCTCTTGCCGATATTCTCTGGTGTTCAGGAGCCCAAGAAGGGAATTGAAGGCGACTATGTTATGATGTTGGTCAGTATCATCTCATGCGAGTAGTGTTGATGTGTGACCTTTCGATAGTAGAGAAGCTACAACTTCGTATGCGACGGAATCAGGCATCGCAGCGTACTGAACTCATGGTCAGCCTTGACAAGGGCCGTCTTCCAAGAGAAACTCACTAGAGCGATGGAAACAACACAAAGTGTACTGCGATATTGCAGGAAATATGCTTAGGAGCTGTACCAAAAAGAAGTGAACAAGAACTCACCTCGCAAGGAACCCAGCATTCACAAACCAGATTACGAGAAGACGAATAACGAAGTCGGAGCTGTATATCTTCTTGTTAATGAGCCTCTTTTTGAAAGACCGAACACTCACGTTCTACGTCCAGTGTGTAACTTTATGAGTCTGGTTGTCAGTGTGATACAAATAACGATGTCTACAAAAGCATGACAAGTGAAGGGAAGATGCCACGTCCACTGTGAAAGAACACATCCATGAGTGTCAGTGCTGCAGCCTTAAGATATGAGGATGGCTAACTCACCGCATTGCTCTTACTCGCAAGAGTCAATGGCTTGCGGAAACTGCAGACAGGTATCAGACTTGCACAGTTCACTTCACTGGACTGAGTGCACATACCACAGAAAGCTATAGGCTGTATCAGGTGAGCCATTTGAGCCATGCCGATCGTGAAGAAGAATCTATGAACGTACCAAAGAAGCCAGCTACGGATGAAAAAGGGTCAGAACGTAGATGGGGTCATGTATCATGGAAAAAAACTACAGACCAAATGCAGCCACAGTTGGCCCAACCTGCCACGCGTAAGTTAAGAATTGGGGCATTGTGATCACAATACCACTCACCATGATCGAAAGTAGCCACATATTCCTGTCTGCCACTACGCCTACTCTTAAGAACGTTTACAAACACATCAAATGATCACATACGTCTCCAAGCCATCCAGATCATTATGCTATACAGAATGGTGTGAGTTACAATATTTGCGTATTAAGGTAGGCAGATCGTACCAGCAAGTCATCACATCGCTCAGGCCCTAGCGAAGACCCTCGTGAGTTGCGTTATCATACTGAAGACAGCGAACACACTTACTGCGACTGTGTACCAAAGCTGAAGCAAAGCAAAGAAAGACGTTGTTATGAGTATCACTCAGAGTTACACTGGTAGTGAACTTACCCCGAGGATCCTTTATAGATCCAACTGTTCAGTGGCTGGGTACCCTAGTGTTTTGATATAAAACACTCACCAAGACATCGTGCTGACGGCGGCTTGGAGACTTGTAGGGGTGCCAACAAACGCGTACCAACCGCAATAAATGACAACGCCAAGCAAGCCGGTATCAGAGAGCCTATGTGGAAAATAAGTTAAATAAACCGTACATCATTCGAATCTGGGTCGTATTACCATAGAATCAGGACCTGCGTCAAATTTGAGCAGACATAGTGGTAGCGAATGCGATATGCAGCTTACTGTCAGTCTCAACACCAACGAATCCTTGTGCCCCTTTTGATAGTAGATGACCGCTTGTACGGTAGATACGCCATACAATCTATACTGTGTCAGAAAAATAAGAATAGAAATGATTTTTTCGCTACTCACGTAGTGAAAATCACTATGGCTGTTGAGACTAGTGGGTCAGAGGAGCCGTTGGTTGACGGGAGTAACCCCTAGACGCACCAATATACAAAGGTCCCAGAATCGTGCGCGCAATGGCTGTATGTATTATGGCACCAAGGTCAGGGGAAAGCTCGAGTTGATTTGTAGCTTGCAACATCATGTGAGAATTAGTGTTGTTTCGTAGCATGAAGGATAACCTCGGCGCCCACCACTAAAATGTGTCAGCTTTATAGCTTTTCTTATCGAGGAAGCCCCAGCGTCCTGTGCTGCAGAACCGACTCCATGTCATCAACTCGACAAGTAGCGTCGGGTGGCGTAATGACACGCACTTCGAACAGTCTGGTCAGTGAGTCTAAGAAGCATATACGGAAATCAAAGCCACCTTCCATCACCGCCCAGTTACGCGCGTCTGAGCTGTTGGAAACAGTTTATGAAGTGCTCATGGAAGGGTAAGGCCATACCTAGTGATGTATACGCGTAGTATCTGGAAATAAAGACTGATCTTCCGACCAGCCCGCTACTTCACGAAGGCTGGAGCTGTTGTTGATGCGAGCCACGAGGATCAGGTTGCGGTCCTTCACGCCCGAGCACAGACGGCAGGAAACACGCTCTTATTAAAGGAAGTATGGTGGCTTCTACAGAGAAGGTGTTTGTAATACCTGTAGCACCGAGATTAGTCGGGAGATCAAGACTTGCGAAGCAGCGGGGCAAACACCACGCACAATGATCCATCATACATGTCCACCTAGTAGAACGTTCCGACACGCCCATTATTTCGTTGGCAGCCTCCTTCACTATAGAGGAGGGTGCTCTACAATGTCAGGCTTTCGCTCTGAAGGTGAGGTAGCATGTCCATGAAGATTTGGTATAACGTGTTGACGCAGCGACGGGGATAAGCCTTTCGTAAATGAGCGTTCACGCGTTCACGTTCCAGAGGAACGTGTACTAAAGAGGTATATATGTTGTGCGCTGCTTGCTCGCAAAACTATAAGTGGGGTCTTCGTGAAATGTAGTTTCGTTATTCATTTAGGAGGAAGTCTCGTTGCCGAAGGCTCACGAAGAGATCACAACTCACCTTCATGAAGCCGTTCACATCCCCCGTACATCATCCTCACATGCCCGCATTCCTTCACCTGTTTTGGCAGAGCGACTTGCTCATCAATGCACCACTGGTAGTCACGCTGCAAATCATAGTCGTTCTGACTACGTGTAGCAGCCCAGATTGTAGAGGTTCTTGCGTGAGAAATCGCCGTGTTGAGGTTCGCCAGGCTAGAGAAGCTTATATATGTTCGGGTTCGAGCTCAGGCTTGCTAGACATCCGCTGCATGGATTCGCTAGAATTATTCTCCTAGAGACAGAGCAGATCAAGACAGATTCAACCTTCGCGACTCGGAGAGACAGACCCATGCATGCAAGTTAGCAGGGGGTCGACCTCGCGTGACTAACGCCGTGTGACCTCTGTGACCGGCATTTCGCAGACTTGGAATCCATATGGCCACTTTAAAACTTAATTATACCTGCTTTTATAACTCAAGTTCGGCGACGACCTCAACTACGCACAAATACTGGTTTCACTGTAAATTCATTCACATCGCGCAGGTCGACCCTTGGCTCTATTAATCACGTACGTAGGTCAGAATTACAGGCAATCGTAGATCTAACTCGTCCAAATCTTAAACCTCTCAGATCTCAGAATTTATCGTAAGTCACACATCTAGTGCATTTGCTTGTTATTGTCAGTGGTATATTGGAGTTGACGCATACATATATTAGGTTGACCTCGATCAGAGTCCAACAAGCGTTCGAGCTTTGATTTCCGACTGCTTGCATATATATCCACGCAGATTTTAAGCGTGCGTAGACCGTTTGTTATCAGCTACGCTTCTCCGCAAGAAGTGCATCAGGGATGTTACTGGACCAAACGTCCCTGTTACGACGAGAAGACGCTGTGGCACAAGACGCGTCGCATCTGCACAGGCTGCTGGGCAGCATTCTATTGCGTTGAGCGATGTCAGCAGAGGTGAGCACCTGAATCTTCCTGTCTAGAAACGTCAATTTATACTCTGTGTGGCATGCAGGGACTGGGAGCTTCGACACAGAGAACTCTATGAAAGCAGAAAATAGTCCTCTGTCAGGCCCTCGGAGTCAAGTATGGATTTTTATTGCTTTTGATATCTATAAACTGCAAGGGGATATTGTACTATAATAGCTACATCATTGCTGATTGCTCTCAGGCTGCCGTTCCCATGGTCGTGTACTCTAGATCACGGGTTTACGGCATTGCTCTTTGGTATAAGAGTGCTATCCGTCTCATTCCATTACCTACAGACGTTTCCCTTCGTCTCCTCACTGAGCGACATAAATCGAGTCGCAGCCATATGGCTGGGAAAGAGCGTAGCACGTGGCAATCCGTGGCCATCATTGCGACATGTACCCTCTCGATGATGCTCACAGTAAGTGTCTCACCCTCCCATAGTACTAGACGTCACTTACGAGATTTCATACAACGCAGATTGGTAGTTCAACCGCCGCTGGAATCTCTCTGCCAACAATAGGGAGAGATCTCAACATTGTCGAATATAAGCTTCAGTGGGTCGTAACCGCGTTTAACCTCAGTGCGGTATGTCCCTCTCCCGTCCATCCTCTTATAAACGTTGGATAATAAAAGCTATGAAAACAGGGATGTTTGCTCCTCCTCATGGGCCGATTGGCAGACCTTCACGGGCGAAAACGTGTCTTTTTGTTGGGCGTCGCGTTCATGGGAATATTCTCGCTGGGCTCGGGGTTTGCGCAAGACGAGGTCACGTTAGACGTTCTCCGAGGCATCCAGGGGATCGGGGGAGCCTCTGTCATCCCAGCCTCACTTGGAGTCCTCGCACACTCATTTCCCCCGAGTCGCACTCGTTCCGTCGCGTTCGCTACATTCTCTGCTGGTGCACCCATGGGAGGAGCCCTTGGAAGTCTACTTGGCGGCACTTTAACACAACTCACGAGAGCTACCTGGCGCTCTAGCTTCTTTCTATTCGCTGGACTTAGCTTCGTGACGTTCATCGGCGGCCTTGTTTCCATCGACAAGGACACCCTGTATCAAGATATCGACAGACGTGTTGACTGGCTTGGTGGCTTTCTCGTCACAGCAGGGCTGGTGTTCATATGCTTCGCCCTTTCCGACGGTCCAATAGCGTCCGATGGCTTCAAGACTGGTTTTATCGTCGCACTTCTTGTACTCGGTGTTGTGTTTGTTATAGTCTTCTTGCTGTGGCAAGGCTATCTGGAGCGTGTTCATTCCAAGCCAGCGAATGCGCAAGCTTGGTGGACCCCTTCGCCTTTGATGAGACTCACAGTTTGGCCACGCTCGAATTGGCGCATGACAGCCATCCTTTGGGTTGCGTTCTTCGAGTGGGCGAGTTTCCAAGCTGCAACGTTCTGGGCACAGGTACGTAATGTTATGCTGATCGGAACGCAACTCCTAATTGACACATTACAGCTGTACTATCAGAATTACGTGGGGTTATCGCCAGTTCTCACCATGATCCGCTTCCTTCCCATGTTCGTCACTGGTATGTTGTGCAACATCACCATCGCACTCTTTGTTGGTCGTGTTCGCGCAGTCTTCCTCATTGTTCTTGGGACTATCTGCACGGCATGCTGTGGCCTTTTGTTTGCAGTAATCAACCCTGCCTCGACTTATTGGGCGTTCGGATTTCCTGCAGCTATCGTTGCAGTGGTAGGCGGCGACTTCGTGTTTGCAGCTGGAACTCTATTCGTTGCCAAAATCTCCCTGCCGCACGAACAGTCTCTCACTGGCGCACTATTTCAGACCATGACACAGCTTGGGGCATCCTTTGGACTAGCTATAACGACAATCGTGTTCAACTCAACGTTGTTGAGGCAGAGTGCGAGACAAGGGGTACGGGCGAATATGTCGGGTACGAACGCTCCCAAGGACGCCCAGCTTGAGGCGTACAAAGCAGCGATGTGGACCGCCTTCGCATTCGGGATGTTCGGCGCACTCCTTGCAGCGGTATTCTTAAGAAGCGTGGGCATTGTGGGGCATTCGAAGCAGGATGATGCGAGGCATACGGAAGACGGGGAGACAATAGGTAGCGATGAAAAGTAACTTGTATCGTCGGTCACCGTCGACAGGTTTGACGACTCCGAGCCCAGCTCGAACGTCCAGCTCCGTGTGATGCTGGTTACCTGCGGGTAGTTGAGCTGGTGAATTTCGCGCAGGCATCAGATTTATTTTCCCTCGCGATATGCAGAGATTACACACATGTACGGTACCTTTGTATTGAAGAGTCGGATGATTTTCGAGCGTATGTTTTCTGAGTCCATATGTTCCGCCACATGGTGGCGACCGATGACATCTCCGGATCTGTGACATCAACTTGGGGAATCACAAGGCGAAATCACATGTTGGGGTGATGGAGAGCGCTCAAATTCAGCTGCCTCCATTCGCTCGTCTTAAGGATCGCCCTTGCTGAAGCTCACCCCACTCGATAACTTTTCCTCCTACCACCATGTCTAAGCAGCTCAAGGAATATACCCGCGAGGAAGTCGCACAGGTTCGCCTCTTTTCTCTCGTGAAATCCCATAAACTGACTGACGTGTGGCGTCGTGTGCACAGCACAATACCCCGGATGATTTAGTGCGTTACTTTATATTACGACCTGGTCTTCACTGGCATTTACCACACAAATACAGTGGATCATAGTCGACGCCAAGGTTTATAATGTCTCACGGTTCAAGGACCTGCATCCCGGCGGTGCAGCAGTGTTCTTAGAGGAAGATATCCGTGCGTTCCTATCCTCACCTTTCATGTTTATAAAATCTCAAGTGAGACACTTCTTCGTGCAGGCGGACAAGACGCAACGGAGACGTTCTTCGGTCTTCACTTGTATGAAGTCCTTGAGAAGCCACAGTATCAACGTCTTGTCGTCGGCACTCTCAAGGACGAGAAGTCGATACTCCATGGTCGCATATCCGGCACCCTCAGTGAGATTCCTTACGCAGAGCCGACCTGGCTGACTAAGGGGTATCATAGTCCCTATTACAAAGAGGTAAGAGCGTAGAGCTCTTGCTACTCTCGGTTCCGCTCTAATACTCTCGTACCGACGTCCAGAGCCACAGGAAGCTCCAGGAAGCGGTTCGCAAATTCACGGACGAGATTCTCTACCCAGATGGTCAGGCCCGAGAATTAGACGGCAAACCCCCCTCGCAGGTTGTCTTTGATAAGATGGCGTAAGTAGTCCTTTGCTTTCCCTCACTCCGTGGTTTTATTCCATGGTCCTGTGATACCCATCATTGATCGTTCACTCCTTAATTCAGTGAAGTCAATTTACATGCCATGCGCATGGGACCTGGAAAACACCTTAAGGGCCTTACACTTATGAATGGAATTGTCAGCCCAGAAGAGGTACGTTTCTTATGCCATGAAAGCTCCCACTGTATTAAACATTTCACGTTTCTTTCAGTTCGACTACTTCCACGAGGTACGTTGGTTATTTTCCCCACGTCGCGTTTAGGAACTTTTGATGTGCTCACTTCTCGTATCGTCACAACACAGCTCGTTATCACGCAAGAAGTTGTACGCACTGCAGCCCGTGGCTACGGTGATGGCATGAACGCCGGCACAGTCATCGGTCTTCCACCCATTCTCAACTTCGGCTCACCAGAGCTGAAGGCCAAGATAGTACCTGAAGTGTTCAGCGGAAAGAAGCATATTTGCTTGGCTGTGCGTATTGAGAGTTCTCTTAACAGCTGTGTGCCTGTGCTGATAGTGGGAGTGTAGGTTTCTGAAGCACATGCAGGTAGTGACGTCTTTGGTTTGCAAACTACAGCTACCAAGACGGAAGATGGGAAGCACTGGATCATCAACGGCCACAAGAAGTGGATAACAAACGGAACGTAAGTGGCACAATCTATTACTACCCTCCAGCGACGCTAACTTCCAATTCATATGTAGTTTCTCCGACTACTTCACAGTTGGCTGCAAGACGGAGGTAAGGGAAGTATTGCTGCTTCGTGTGGTGCACATTCAAATACCACTCTCAGGACGGATTTACTGTCATTCTTGTCGAACGTCAAGAGGGCGTCGAGACCAAGCCAATCAAGACATCCTACTCTCCTTCAGCAGGCACAGCTCTCGTCACGTTCGACAATGTCAAAGTACCGGTAGAGAACACCCTTGGTGAAGAGGGAGGAGGAATCTTTGTCATGCTCAGGTAAAGTTAGCTGAATTGAAGACGCACCAGGCTTGACTAACGGCTATGACAGTAACTTCAATCACGAACGTTGGGTGATGTGCTGCTCATCGGCACGTAGCCAGAGACTACTCATCGAAGCTTGCATGCAGTGCGTATCTGCATAATCTGCCCACTGTGCGGATGCTGATGTTACTGAAGATGGATACATCAACGCAAAGCCTTCGGCAAACCTCTTGCTTCCCTTGCAGTCATTCGCAGCAAGATGGCTAATATGATTGCACGAGCGGAGAGTATTCAAAGCTGGCTGGAGAACATCACGTACCAGATGTGCCATATGGTCGGTTCTCTTGTGGCTTTTCATATGTCGTCCTGCTGATAGTTGCTTGTCAACAGTCATATAAGGAACAGGCCCAGAAACTTGCTGGGTAAGCCTTCCTGCTTTGACATTTCTCGGAGAAGCTGACCAGACATTCTCGTATAGCCAGATCGCCTTCCTGAAGATGTACAGTACCCGTGCTGCCCAACAAACAGCTATCGATGCCGTTCAAATCTTCGGTGGACGAGGGATCACGCAGTCAGGTATGGGAAGACTTATCGAGCACGTACGTACCCTCCTTTGTTTTGATTACTGTGCCTAACCGCGTAACTGATTCCGCGCCTGCGAAACAGTACTACAGGACTGTACCCTTCGATGCGCTGCTTGGTGGAGGTATGTTTTCAGCTTGTTCTGTGGCATGGACGATTGCTTATGCTTCTTTTTCACTTTTCAGCTGAGGACGTTCTTGCAGATCTCGGCGTTCGTCAGGCAATGCGAGGCATGCCAGAGAACGCTCGTCTCTAATATCCAATTTATGAAGGAATGTACCTCCTCAGTCGAAGCGTTCTTAATTTTATAATTTTCGGCTTATCATAGCACTGTACGAGTACCATGATGGTGTGTGGAAGTACTATTCGCTATTGGTTCGCGAATGTGGAGGTGTTTTGGCGAACGAATACCTAAGCCAGAGGACCACCAGGATGATGCGAACAAATCTGTGAACAATCTGGGGCGTGGCTCTCAGAACTTTTATGACAGTCCGGGAATCTACCGATTGCGATCGACTTCTCTCCAATGTACCGGGATGGTAGCGTTCAAAACGTTCGTACAAGGCTCGAGAATCCACGCCATCCACGCAGGATAAAAAGCTTTTATGTCGGTCGCAATGCCTACGCACGGCTACATCTCTTCCGCGCCATTGAAGAGGGCGCTAAAATGCCAAATGAGGCAAAAATCCGCCTCTCCGCCAGTTTAGCGCCCTTAGCAACGCCTGCCCAAATGCCTGAACGACATCGAGCATAAGTAAGCGGGTCTGAATAAATATATCCTTGACCTAGGATTGGCTACTTCCGCCTTGCATTTTGTGGACAAGTGTTTGAGAAAGCGGGGTGTGCCTGACCGCTCACAGGCGCTTGCTTGTATCCGTTGATCGGAACGGCGCTATGCTAATCTAGAGTCTGGACTGACCAGTACAGTACTCCTGAGTGTGGCCACCCTCTACTTACTCATGGACTCGAAGGCATGACAATTGTATGACGGATCTTCTAGTCACAGGTCCTGGGTACTTTGTGCTTATCGGTATCGTGTGCCAGTGGCATGGTGAAGTGGCCACATCGTTCGAAGAGTATTGGAGTAGATCTATGAAGTCTGAGCGTTACCCCAAAGTGACCAAATGAATTGTCTTATCACTTATCATGAACTTGAAATACCCTCCAAGTGACTCATCCCTGCAAAGCCACTGCGCATGGTTGGCTCACAAATCACTGACAGTAATAATCTACATGTGTCTCCCATTGTCCGATGTCTCGCCAAGGCTGCGCACGCGGAAGCATATGTACATTGTAACGACGCCCCTTCAAACACAAACGAGAATTCTTTCGTTTCGAATAACTGACTAAGCAGTGGCGGGATGCCAGAAGAGGACATGACACGTTTTATCATTTCCCTTTTGAGCGAAAATGCTACAGGCGTGAGATGATAATTGCCGCAGTCGGCAGAGGGAATCGAGGAACACCCCCACATGCCTCATCCACGCAGTCATCACATTCATTCAACTTTCGGCGCGGGACCCCACTATAAAATGCCCGACTCCTGGATAACAAACGCACCTCCTTCCCTCCCTCAAGGACCTAGATTACCGCACGTCTGTTCCCTGACGGTACCGGTACGATGGGCAAGCAAGAAGACGAGCCGACGAGCGAGAAGATCACGAAGGTAGAGTCGCAAGAAAGCGAGGTGGACGATTTGGAAAAAGGTTCTGTGCATGAAGTAAAGCAGAAGAAGAGCAAACAGGGTTCGAGGTAAGCATCGCACAGTACTGGACATGGTGCTTTCGTTGGACGGATCCTAAGCGACATATAGCCCAGATGTCCGAGTCTGCGAGCATGGTTCTGAAGGAACTGCGCTTGGAGGCAATTGTGAAGGAAGCATCATGTCCATAGTACATTGTGTAAAGTACGTAGGATTATTTATTGACTTAAATTTCCAAAGCATATGGCGCATGCCCTTTGTCCCCCGCGATCCTCCTCCTCCCGCCGCTTCTCTCGACGATGCACCGCCCATGCCAGAGGCCACCGCTGGGTGGTTCAATATAATCACGTTCGGCTGGGTCTCAGGCCTGCTCGCTCTCGGCTATGCCAGACCACTAGAAGCTACCGACTTGTACAAGCTACAGGATAGTCGATCGGCGAGTCTCATCGCTGGACGGATAAGCGCATCGTACGCCAAACGTCAAACGGCTGCCAAGGAGTACAACGAACGAGTGAACGCAGGCCAGGTGTCTCCCGGCTGGCGGCGGAGGGCGTGGTGGACTCTGAGGGGGAAGCGCGCTGAGCGAGAGAAGAAATGGCGGGAAAACGAGGGAAAGCGCAAGGCCAGTCTCGCGCTCGCCATTAATGACAGCGTCTTGTTTTGGTTCTGGTCTGGAGCCTTCATTAAGCTCATTGGGGACACCGCGGCTATTTTGAGTCCTCTAGTCATCAAGGTGAGAATATAAACCTGCTTCTCGTACTCGTGGCACACCCGATATTTACCCTGCGTTCCCAGGCCTTGATCAAGTTCGGTCAGGACTCATGGACGTGAGTGCAACTCAAAATTCTTGCAGCCGCTTGAAGGTATTGTATTGAGTACAGCTAACTTGTCTGAATATGCAGCGCACACCAGACTGGCGGCAAGCCTCCTGGCATCGGGAAAGGCATCGGTCTTTCGTTCGGTCTCTTAGGCATGCAAGTCCTCGCCTCCCTTTGCCAGCACCACTACTTTTACCGCGCGACCTCGACTGGTGTCTTGGTTCGTGGAGGACTCATCACAGCCATCTACGACCGCTCCCTCCGACTCACCTCGCGCGCTCGCACCACCCTCACCAACGGCAAACTCGTCAACCACATCTCCACTGACGTTTCTCGCATCGACTTTTGCTGTGGCTTCTTGCATGTCGCGTTCCTCGCGCCTATACAGATGGCCATTTGCCTCGCCCTTCTCATCATCAATCTGGGACCCAGCGCACTCGCGGGGTATTCGTTCTTTGTTCTTTGTACGCCGCTCCAAACCAAGGTTATGAAGCGGCTTATGGGCTTGAGACGGAAGAGTATGCAGTGGACGGACAAGAGGGCGAAGCTGCTCCAGGAACTGTTGAGTGGGATGAAGATTATCAAATATTTCGCCTGGGAAATTCCATATCTGAAAAGGATTGCTGAGTTCAGGTCGAAGGAGATTTAGTGCGTATTTACCCCTCCTCTGATGACTATTCGGCTAACATCCATGTGTCTACGTAGTTACATCCGCTCTCTGCTCATGATCAGATCGTTCAATAATGCCCTCGCATTCTCGCTGCCTACGCTAGCCTCCGTGCTGTCTTTTGTCGTCTACTCCCTTGCCGGCCACAAACTTGACGCGGCAAATATCTTTGCATCTCTCACACTGTTCCAGTTGCTGCGTATGCCGCTCATGTTCCTGCGTAAGCTGTTCCTGTCATTATATGTCCCTGATATGCATCTGACGTCTATCGTCCCGACAGCCTTGTCTTTCAGTTCTATTGCAGATGCTCAGAATGCTATCAACCGTCTCAGCGACGTCTTTGAAGCCGAACTCCTCACTGAAACGAAGATCCAAGACTCAGAGATGGACCTTGCTGTTAACGTTATTAGCGCGAGCTTTACTTGGGACGCGCCGCCTCCCTCTCATGACACCGACAAGAAGGACAAGTCGAAGAAGAAGAGCAAGTCATCTAAAGCGGGAAAGGATGCCAAGATCGTCGCGGAGGTAGCAGATATCATTGACGATGACAAAGCCAAGGAGAAGATTTTCTCGCTCAAAGATATCAACCTCGAGATCCCCACTGGTTCACTCGTGGCGGTCGTCGGGCCTGTAGGAACCGGCAAGACGAGCTTGTTAGAAGGTATCATCGGAGAGATGAGACGGACGTCTGGGGAGGTCCGGTTCAAAGGATCAGTGGCGTACTGCCCACAGACTGCATGGATCCAGAACGCGACGATCCGGGACAATATCACGTTTGGACGACCGTTCGACGAGGAGAGGTACTGGAAGGCAGTGAAGGACGCGTGTCTGGAGACGGACATTGATATGATGCCCAACGGTGACATGACCGAGGTCGGCGAGCGGGGGATATCGTTGTCGGGAGGACAGAAACAGCGGATCAATATTTGTCGGGCGATCTATGTGAACGCGGACATTCAGATCTTTGACGATCCGTTGTCGGCGTTGGACGCGCATGTGGGGAAGAGCGTGTTCAACAACGTGTTCTTGAATGCGAGTGTGGGGAAGACGAGGATCTTGGTGACGCATGCACTGCATTTCTTGCCGCAGGTGGATTACATCTTCACGGTTGTGGATGGGAGGATCGCGGAGAGGGGCACGTACTTGGAGTTGCTGATGAGGGAAGGAGGTGCGTTCTCGAGGTTCGTCAAGGAGTTCGGAGCTCAGGAGCAGAGGGAGGAGGAAGAGGAAGAGGCGGTCGAGGAGGCGGGGCTTGAGGATGAAATTGAAGAAGACGACGTAGAGCTGAAGAAGTCGGAGCAGCGGAAGAAATCGAAGAAGGCTGATACGGCGATGATGCAGGAGGAAGAGAGGAACACTGGAGCGGTCAACAATGACGTGTACAGGGCATATCTGCACGCTGCCAGGGGAAAGTACCTTGTCCCCCTACTTATTCTGTCTATGGCATTTTTGCAAGGCGCGCAAGTTATGTCGTCATACTGGTATGTCATTCTTAGCTGCGTTACCTAGTTCGGAATTAGTACTAACACCTAGTGCTTCAGGCTCGTCTATTGGCAGGAAAAGTATGTATTCCTCGCGGTCACTAATCTCCACGTTTTCTGACGTTTATCGATAGGAAATGGCCACTCCCCGCAGGATTCTACGTAAGTCTCAAGCATCACTCTTTGCTGAGCTTCACTCTAAGTTGCCTCTAGATGGGAATATACGCGCTGCTCGGTATCTGCCAATCTATTGGGTTCGCACTCATGGGTACCATCTTCGCCTTGCTCATCAACTATGCATCCGGAGATCTTCATAGGGTAAGTACTCTACCATATCGTCCTCTATAAACCTCTTAATCCCACTTCCTCAGCGTGCTATCGAGCGTGTAATGCGCGCACCTATGTCATTCTTTGAGACTACTCCTCTTGGTCGTATTATGAATCGATTCGCAAAGGGTGAGTTGTGGTTCATTTTCATCCTCAACTCGTTGCTGAAACAACGCTCATATAGACATTGACACCATCGATAACTTGCTGGGAGACTCTTTACGAATGCTCTGCGGTACTTTGTCAAGCATTTTAGGAGCGATCATCCTTATCGCCATCGTCCTGCCATGGTTCTTGATCGCTGTATTCAGCCTCTCTATAGTCTACGTCTGGGCAGCCCTGTTCTACCGTGCCAGTGCAAGAGAGCTCAAACGTCTTGGTGCGTGGTTTTATTCACACCTAAATCGTCACTCGCTAATCAAAAGACTTTCGTAGATGCTCTCCTTCGTTCATCCTTATACAGCCACTTCTCTGAGTCTCTATCTGGCCTTGCCACAATCCGCGCCTATGGCGAACAGGATAGGTTCCTCAAGGATAACCAGAAACGAGTAGACATCGAGAACCGAGCATACTGGCTTACGGTTACGAACCAGCGATGGCTCGGTATCCGTCTCGATTTTCTTGGAATTGTCCTGACCTTTGTCGTGGCCATCCTGACCGTCGGCACCAGATTCAGCATTTCCCCCTCGCAAACTGGTGTCACACTTTCCTACATCATCTCCATCCAACAGTCATTCGGATGGCTTGTCAGGCAGATTGCTGAGGTCGAGAACGACATGAACAGCGTAGAGCGTATCGTCCATTATGCAGACAAGCTCGAACAGGAGGCGCCCCATCTGATCCCCGAGAAGAAGCCCCAGGGCAAGTGGCCGTCGGAAGGCAGAGTCGAAATGAATCAGGTTGTGTTGAAGTATCGACCCGAACTTCCAGAAGTTTTGAAGGGCATGACCATGGCCGTAAATCCCGGGGAGAAGATTGGTATCGTCGGAAGGTACGTGAACGTCGATATAACCCTCGAGTTTACGATTGACAGCCTGCTCTCACAGGACTGGTGCCGGAAAGAGCTCCATCATGACTGCGTTATATCGACTCGTCGAGCTAACTTCTGGCTCTATTATCATCGATGGAGTCGATATATCTACCATCGGTCTGACAGACCTTAGACGAGGACTTGCCATCATCCCTCAGGATCCTGTATGTATCATGTTTCGCCCGCACTGTCGAGTTACTCATCGCTTCTTTGACTAGATCCTATGTATGTTAACCTGCGATGGTTCACAACATTTATGCCTCACTGACCTTTCTTATTAGTCTCTGGGACGCTACGAAGTAACCTTGATCCTTTCGGAGCACACGACGACGCCCGTCTCTGGGATGCTCTCAAGCGTTCCTATCTCGTTGAAGACAAGCGAATGTCTGGTATCGCACGCGGTTCCATAGACGACGATGCCACCCTCAATGGCGGAGCAAGCACACCCACGTCAAGGTTTACCCTGGACAGCCCCGTTGAAGACGAAGGAGGGAACCTGTCCGTTGGCCAACGGTCGCTTGTCAGCCTCGCGCGAGCCATCGTGTTCGACGCAAAGGTCCTTATACTTGACGAGGCGACTGCTTCTGTGGATTATGAGACAGACAAGAAGATCCAAGACACTATCGCCACTGAATTCAATGATCGTACTATTTTGTGCATTGCTCGTACGTGACCATTTGGATCAACGTATACATCCGGGATACTCACTGACGGCTACAACGTTGTACAGACCGTCTTCGCACCATCATCGGCTACGATAGAATTTGTGTCATGGACGCTGGCACTATTGCAGAGTTCGATTCTCCCGCAAAGCTGTTCGCGCAAAACGGAATCTTCCGGAGCATGTGCGAACGTTCTTCAATTTCGTTAGATGATATTTTGTACGCGAGGAAAGAGAGGGGAGACTATGGCGACGATTCATAAATTCCACTCGTCCCATGCATATGGTTGATTTTCATAGACCCTCACTGTTAGTATTCATTTACACGGTATCTATAGACAACTAGCCGCCCCATCCCACCCTCATCCAAAGTAATTTCTTTAGAGCCCACTATTGTCTCCAAACGTTTCATTTATGATTGTAATGATGTCTGCAGCTGTTGGCGGCATTGTTGTTGGCAGCACACGAAAGTAGAGTAGCAGTCTGTACTTATACTACCTTACCAATGCATGGTAGACATGCTCAATTCGTGAAACTTTCATGTACATGTCAAAGGTATGCCTCAGTCACCTATCAGAGAAGAAGAGATAGACCCTGGTATACTGGGGTTTAGTCTTTAGCTAACAATAGTCTGATAGCCACTGCATTATGATGTCAGCGAACGTACGCGTTAAATCTCCCGCTCAGAAAGTAGATGTTCAGACTCTGCAGAATACAGATCTATCACCTAGTATGCTGCGTTCAATTCCGAGTCTGAACAGGTGAATCCAAGTTAAAGTCGAGTGTACGATTGAGAACTCTGTAAATTTTGGCGTACGTACGAGATCGATAGACTGGAGCCAACCTGAAGACGAGAAATTAGAATGCATGTTCAAGGTGATCACGAATTGGAATAAAATTTGTCACATATGCCAGTGCACGTCAAAACTAGGAATGTGTGACGTGTCACAATCAGTGGCCATGGTAGAGCGGCAGCTGCCGTTTGTCGAATTCCAAGCTTCCAGCTTCAAAGCTGGTCACCAGTCGGCAGCTTAGTATACGTAAATTAGGAAATGTTCGTTTCGGAGTAGAATGCGTTGATCATGATCATAAATACCAGCCATATAGTACGAGATATACTACATCGTCATGTACGTCGTAATATACCTATGCCTATGCTTATGGAGAGTTCGTGGTAAACGGGAGTGAAAGTGAATAGAGTGTGCACGTGCCAAAGTGTAAAGTAAGAAAAAGGACGCGGTCTATCGATGCGCGAGACACCTTTTTTTTACCATGGCCAGAAACAAAGGGCAGAAGGGATGGATGGATTTGAAGTGAAGTGCGGAAAGCAAGACGAGACGATGGTTAACGGTGCGTATCGACAGCTAACAGCGACGAATCAATTTACGTGAAAGAAAGAAACAAAAACGATACAAGGTGAGGTGAGGTGTGAAGATTGAAGAAAGAAAGGGACTGTTGGTGGCCCCGGGAATGTAAATGTAAAGAAAGAAGACAAAAGGCAAGGCAACGCGGGTTGGAGAGATGGGGGACGGGACGAAGAAAACACGACACGACACGATGAGAGAGTGGGCATACATAGCAAGACGAGAGACGGAGGAGAGGAGAGAGGAAGACAGGGCAGGCATGATGGCATACTGAGAGTCGGCGGAGAGCAAGAACGAACAAGAACAAGAACACTTAAAACACGTCGAATGGGTGGGAGAGAGTGTGTGCGGCAAGAAGAGCGTGTTCGAAAACGTGGAACAGCTGAGGGGCGCGTCGTGAAGAAGGCCGAAAGACAAGAACGGAGGATGTAAAGGTGTTTAAGTGTTGAAGTGTTAAGTGTTGTGTTTTGCCCACCGCCAACGGACAGCAAGAACATCATGATCAAGACGTCGGCAATCGAAAAAAAGAAAGTTGGAAGGAAGGAAGCGCGCGCGAGAGAATGGGAGAATGAAAGAATGAGATGATGGAGTGCATAGATGGATTGAAGAGACGAGACGATTGATAGAAGAACAACTTGTGGATGTGTGTGTGTGTGTTGTGTATGATGAAGAATTGCAAGAGCGATATCATGAATGAACAATAGGGATGGGGTACGGAAGAGGGGAAGAGGGGAGTCAACAGCGCAGAGCGAGAGATCACTTCGTAGATGGGGCGTACTAAAGAGGTTGGAGTCGGAGGATCGAAGACAACAAGAAAAGCTTGGAGGGCATGCAAGACAAAACGAGTCGCACAAGCTTACTCCTGCTCCTCAGCCGCAGCGCGCTCCGCCAACTTATACTCCTCATCAAAGTTGCTCCTCGCCCAATCAACCGCAAACACGCTCGCCTTCAAGAACTTCTTGTTCGCGTACTTCCTGCACACCGCCGAGCCCTTGAAGTCGAGTTCCATGAGCGTCTGCAGGAGCATCAGGTGCCCTGTGCGGAGGTGGTCTTCTGTGAAGCCTGAGTAGTGGACGAACGCTTCGTTCTGTTAGAAGAAAACAATTAGAGGTTAGTCACGTGCGCGTTGGCCAGGAATGGGAGTGGGCGGAAGTTGCCGTGAAGCATGGGAGCCGCGTGTGTGATAAGAGTAAGAGTAAACGCCACGCACCCAGTCCCCGCCCAGCATCTTCCTGGACGTGTACATCCCAATCGCAGCCACCATACTCGGCTTGACCCTCAAGAACCGATGATCAAGCAACGTGACCTCCGTCAAGAACTTGCTCAGCGTCCTCGTCTGGATATCATAATCGTCCGCCTTGCTGATCTTCCTCATCCAGCTGTACGGCGAGCAATAATGGCTGACATTAAAGTCCAATGTCTGCAGCACTATCCGCTCGCCCTTGAGGATCTCCTCGCGGCTGTACCCCTTCTCTGTCATGAAGACGAACTCGTCGACGGACGGCGCGAGGATCTCTTCGTACTTGGCGGCGATGAACATCGCGGTGACACCGACGAGCTGGAGCTTGACCATGGAGACGACGCGTTTGGTGAGGAAGCGGTCGACGATGTTGATGGCGATCCAGAGCGTTTCGGGGAGCATGTGGTACCGCAGGTGGACTTGTAGCAGCCAGTCGACGAGGGTTTGGCGCATTTGCCAGTTGATCTCGGCTTGGCCGTCCATGTAGTCGGGACTTGGCATGCATTCCTCCTACGAGATGGTGAGCAGAATGTCGAGCAAGCGAGAGAGAACAACTTACCTCGAGGTCGGACATGTACTTGAAAATCTCGTCGGCATACTCGGACACCATGGTCGGGTCTTCCTCCTCTTGTTCCTCAGGGAATACTTCACGAATCTCCTCGATCTCGCGCTTGTACTTGTTCCTCTTGTCGGTAGCCACCTCGGGCCAGTGGCGGATGGGTTTCTCCTCGTATTCTGCGGCGTCGGCATCGAGCTCGGGCTCAGCCTGAGCATCGACGAGAGCCTCGACCTCTTCTGCAAGTTTGAAGCTGTCCTCTTCCGAGATCGAAGAGTCGTGCTCTTCCACCTCCATTTCGTCGACTTCGACATGTTCGCTGACGGTGACGATCTCCTCTTGGTGAACGGGAATGCGGGCGGATGATTTGGTGGCACGAACGACGGCGGTGGCGCTGGTGGATGTTGAGAGACGAGAGCTGTTGGTTACGACAGTCCTGCCGGGACCCAGAGGGACACGCTGGGAGACGGTGGAGGCTGCCGAGGACGCTGAGCGGCTACGTTTGTGAGTAGTCTCGACAGCGATCTCTTTGCCCTTGCCGGTGGCTTTGCCCGAAGGCGACACCTGCAGCAACAATGTCAGCACGGTTCGAATACAAATGACGTATGACTACTCTATTAGGAGGAGAGAGATATTCACCTTTCTGTTGACAGCTGCAGTGGTGACTTCACCAAGGGCGGCACGGTGTGCGCCGTTCTTGAGAGTGCTCACAGTGTGCACCTTGTGTGACACACCGGGGAGGCTGGCTCCCCTGATATGTTTACCGACGATACCGACGGCATTCTCGTCTGTCTTGTTTCGCAGCAGACCGGTTCGGTTTCGCATGGAGAACTGTTGGGGGCCACAGTGAGCGACTTTGACGTGGCGAGACGACGTGAATGCAAAAGGGACACTTACGCGGGCGTTGTTCTGTGCCATTGCGGTGAATGAAAGATTACCTAACGGTTGAGAGATATGTTCGAGATATGTTACGCGAGGGGCGGGTCGCACAGGTGTTGTTGGACGTCGGAAAGATGAGAAGAAAGAGAAAAGTTACCGCGAGGATGTTGGGTCGGGGATGTTGATGGTTGTTGAGAGAGATGAGGAAGCCCACGTTCGCCGGAGAGGAGGAGGGGGTGTTTTACAGACGAGGCTGGCGAGGGAGGATGGCAGCCGCAGAAGAACGAACAACTCGAACTCGAACAGTCCATGTTCGACTCGCGCTCCCACGTGGGGGAATCAATACGCGCAAATAACACGACCGCGTCGCACCCAAATCAGGAAACTCCAGGTTCGATCAGTGATCTCATCCTTGATCCGCCTGGTTCTACTCCTCGGTCCTCCTCTCGACTCTCCATGTTTGAACGCGAAGACGCGTCGCGTATACACGCGAAATGTCGTATTTACGTATACTCGAGCTGCTGGCCAATAAAATATCATTTCAGAACAACATGCGTCGGGCGCGTGGCATACTCACGGGCGGCTGACAGCGTGGCCGAGCCATCAGTACAGCAACTCCAGCAGCTCTCAGAATACGGTTTACGCGTATAATGGCGAATATACTGAGCAGCAGAACGCAGCCTAATGATATACAAAAGTTGATACACGAAGGTTTAAGTTTATATACAAGTCTCGAGGAGAGTGCCGTCTGAATGACTGTAACTTGAAGGTGAGGACACGATGTATAATGACGAGAATAAAGCACTATCAATAACACCACCCCAACTATATATCAGTCTGCGTAGGATCTTCCTGTATCGGATCGCCTCCCTCAGGCATGGCCGTCGGCGTGCCTCCCACCGTACCACGAGACGTGTGTGACCTGTGAGTACTAGTTGTAGTCGGTTCCCCGACGGGTACACCACTAACAACCCCCGAGTCGCTCGGCCTCACGCCTCCACCGCCACTATCCGTCGCGGTCTCGGAGGGAGACGCAGTGTCTCCCGGGGAGGTAGCGGTACCACTGATGTCGATGGGCTGCCCACCGCCACTGCCGCTAGGGGAGACGCCACGCGTGTCCGTACCCGTTAGCGGAGGCTCGAAAGTCTGGGAGGCACTGGCAGGAGCATTCGAAAGAGGTGGGTTCGGGGTAGCAGCCGGGAAAGATTGAGGGATGGAGGCAGAGGGTACAACGCTCGTATCAACGTCCACACCACCAGTCGACGCCCCCTCCCCATCACCCGCAAGCGCGTTCCCACTCTTCGCACGATGCCCAACAGTCCCACCCACAGCACCCCCAACAATAGCACCAACAACCACAAGCCCAACGCCACCCACAATCCAAACCTTCCTGTTCCGATACCACGGCTGTCTTAGCTGTCTCGTAGAAGATTGACCAGGATAGTAAGCCTCCTTGGAAGGGTGTGTGGCGTGTGGCGAAGAAGGACGGTACGAGGTGAGAGGTGCGCTTTCGATGGGGCTTGGGGGTGTGGGGGCCGGGTGCAGGAGGGCGATGTTGTAGCTTTCCTACGTTAGAGTCCAAGTTGAATCAATATTAATTGTGGAAAGTGTGGCGGTGTGGCGGTGTGGCGTAAGGGATGAGAGGTACATACCTGTTTCTGTTTGCGCGATATAGACGGCGCGGAAGCTAGGAGAGTCTCGTCGTAGTCTGTCATACCGGGGCCGTGGCGCGACTTGAAGGTGGTTAGTAGCAGCGGAGGAGAAGCGTGGAGGAGGCCCGCTGGCTGTGTGTGTACTGTATTCTGAGAATCGATCAGATAGTCACGTTGCTGTCATCCGAGGAATAAGCTGCAGAGATCTAAGAAGGTGCACGTCCCGGATATGTCAGATGAATGAGATGAACGATGATCATTGCCGCCCGTCATGTCTACTAGTACCGTGCCACATGCACATTATTGCTCTTCAAGTTGTATTGCTGGCACGACGATTGTGGGATGGGATAAAGCAGTCCGTATGGTGCATCGTGTAATCGTGTATCGTGTAGATGTATCGCATGTGATGTTATCGTCCCGATAGTTCGACGCGTGTCGCAGAGCCATGTCCATCCAACGACTGTATGTATCCTCATCTCCACGACACATTCCGCGACAACGGAGAGGGGGGGGGGGGGGCAAAGCGTCTAGTAGACCCAGCCTGTCGCGATATTCTTCACTTCGGCTCCAGAGGGACTACCAGGTCGATAGTGGACGTAGTGTTCGTGTCGTATAGCAGAGGGTGGTAGCATAGTATTGAAGTTAGTCCTGAGAGCATTGCGGTTTGTGAAAGATCCTGAAGCGTGTGGTGTAGAGCCCTACGTCGGGCACTTCGAAGAGACATTTCCTGTAATGGCCATATGAAGACCGCAGAGACATTATCGTCCCAGGAACACGACACGCATGGCGGTGTTTCATCGAAACTCGGTGTTCGTCCAACGACGATATTTACCCTCATCTCTCCATGGTCCATTCTGCGACGACGAAGCCGGAGGTGGCGTAGGGCCCGATTAACTCAGCCCCGCGCGCGACGTTCTCGCCTTTGATTCCAGAAGGACCACCAGGTCGATGGCGGACATAGTGTTCGAGTCGTATAACAGAAGGCGGTGGTACAGGAATGGATTTGGTTCTGGGAGGTTCACAGGCCCTTTGGGAGTGCCTGGGTGTAAAGCCTCACGTTCGGTCCGAGGATATTCCCTGTACCACCATACGGATACAGCAAAGAGATAGATCGTCCCACGAACGCGACAGATGTGTCAGGGTTTCAACGAAACTGGGTATCCGTCCAGCGACGGTATTTACCCTCTTCTCTCCACGATCCATTCTGCGACGACGAAGGCGGAGGTGGTGCAGGATCTGATATACCCAGTCCTGCGCGCGATATTCTTGCCTTTGGCTCCAGAGGGACGAACAGGTCGATGAGAGACACAGTGTCCGAGTCGTATAGCGGAGGGTCGTAGTATAGGAATAAGCTGGTTCCAGGAGCATTGGGTTTGCGGGAGCTCCTGGAGCATCTGGGCGTAGTGCACTGGGTCGGAAACGTCGATCGGCTTAGATAATTTGATCTCTATTACGGCCCACCACATTTCCTGTATCGTATCATTATATGGATACAACATAAACATAACGAACCCCCAAGAACACGACATCCGTGGCAGAGTTTCAACGAAACTCGGTGTTCGTCCAGCGACGGTATTTACCCTCGTCTCTCCACGATCCGTTCGGTGGTAACGACGACGAAGGTGGTGCAGGGTCTGATATACCCAGCCCTGCGCGCGACATTCTTGCCTTTGGCTCCAGGGGGACCACCAGGTCCATAGAAGCCGTGGTGTCGCCAGCTGCAGACTCGGGTGTGGAACGAAGCGCTGTTCCTGGTGCCCAACCCTGCTTCATTAGCAGGCGATGGCCGATATTGGAGCTTGTGAGAGGTGCGGGAGGACTAGGAGGGTGAGGGGGACTTGGTAGAGATGACAGTGGTGGTCGTGGTGGTATAGGAACGGAGTTGGCTCTGGAGATACTGGGGTCTGCGGGAGCTCCTGGAGCATCAGGATGCAGCGCCCTCCGTCGGGCACTTCGATCGACGTATGGACCCTTATTCGAGGTATTGTAAGGTCCATCATGTCTTGACAGTAATGTACGTTTCAGCATTGACAGAGATTTCTTTGCATCCCCCGTAATGGCGGCAGAGTAGTCTGATGAGTCGTCTCGCTTTCGTTTATTTGGTATCGGGGCGTTGGAGGTTGACCGAGAGGCGTTGGATAGAGAAATCTCGTCACCGCCAGAGGAGGTACAGTCCTTACAAGGCAGGGAATCATCATGTATATGGACGAGGAAGGATGTGCTCCCGACTGAGATGCGATCCAGATGCCGTAGTCGACGCGGAATACTTGAAGCACGAGGCAGAGACAATCTCTGCCCTCTAGGGTCCTCCGCCGCAGTGCTCGTACTGGTACTCGCAGCTTCAGAGCCAGCATGTGACAGTACAAAAGTACCATGCTTCGAACCCATATCGACGATCGCCCACTCTCGTCTGCCAATATCCCAGTAGATTGTGGCATGAAGCTTAGAGACCTCCATATCTTTGAGTCGAATACGGGGTTTGTCGCTTCCAGATGGAGGCAAGTCGCGTCCAAGTTCAACTTCGGTGTATCCGTCGATTATTGCGAGTCTCTGAGACCTAGGAAGGATTGGTTTGGTTCCGTGTTCGGGGAGTCGAATCAGGCGAAGTGAAGGTACTGCGAGGGACGAGGCTACGGAGGCCTGAGGTTCGGCCTCCTCCTGTACATCCAGTGGTATAAAGGCACTCCAGCTATCATATGGGTCATTGCTCCGAGACTGAGCATGACTCTCGTCATCCCCCGGAAATTCTAACGACGGATCGTATTCTAGTCCTCGAAGAGCCGCATCACGGAGTGAGGGTTTCATCCTAACTTTACGTCGGAATAGTCAGCACAAGAATTTTCAGAAGCAAAACGTAATGAAAACGCCATGAGTTCAAACATAACGTGATCATGAAATACCTGCAATTATGTGGATGGTGGCACAGAGCAAGTCTGAGAGCGACCTGAAGCTCAGGTACGGTAAGGCCACGTGTCAGCCACGTGTACACGCCGACTGTAAACGTTTAAACGCCCGTGCACTCCCGGCGCTTCAAGGTTAACGTTATGTAACTTGGAAAGCCTTGTTCACACCGTGACCGGTTGACCCACTGCCACATTAATATTGCGCCTGCATCATGAATCGCAACAGCTTGGATACTCTACTGCATGTGCTGGCGGACTGTGCTACCTGAATAGCTGCTAATTAGCTATCTCGAGGAGGCTATATTATCTCAGTGAGTACCTTTTGCATTTGCGGTGACTCGGAATTGCGACGGCCCATGGATCGATATCGACTCCGAGTCTTCGACTTGCCCATAGGCTAGCTTTGATAGCATTCTGCAGTGCTTCCGAGGCATGATTCTCCACTATCTATAATTCAAGTACGACTTCCCAATACCCGTTTAAAATTTGCTAGTAACTTGAGTATTTTCAACCAGACTTATCGTAACAGATGCGATATTGTGACGGCAGGCCGATTGCGACCTACAACCGGTGTTTGCTCAATAGCATATCATCGCATCACGAAATCTCCACCCGTGCAAAAATTTTCACCTGAATGTGAAGGTTTTGTTGCGCTGTATAGCGGAAACTTCGAACCTAACTCCGATACTTACGTTTGCTACACCAGCTCGAACGTTTGCCAGTTCCTAACTTCTAGTAAGCAGATCATGACAGAAGAACAGCCTTACCAAATGCTTACCAGTCATGGTGGAGCATACATCTTTGTTTAGCAGGTTTAAACCATTGCCCGGATGCCCGGCACGACGATCCACCATTGTGACTGAGAGCGGTACTCTTGTCTGAGCGATACTCTTACAAGCTCCCCTGTTTTGTATGGTACGCTTGACTAGACTTACCCATCCTATGCAACTGTACTTCTCTGTCAGTATATCTGCTGATTCTGGAATTATTCATGGCCGTTTGCCCCAGCCTTCACAAAGCACATTACACCGAGCATGGATCGAATAAACTTCGGAAGGTGTGTGTGTGGTACCAAGACCATGGAGCCTTCCTGGTACTGAACATTCATATTAGAGGAACAGAATGCCCAGTGCTGCTTTCACTTACGTTGTTTGCCATGCTGAATATTTCAGAAGTAACGGGGTTTTGACAGTCTGTTCGTCATATATGACAATCTTCTACTTAGCCACTCGCTCTCCGACTACAGGTGAATTTTTCGGGGCAGTCACAGAAGGGAGCAGCCCGTTTGAAGAAGTCTTCTTTCCATTCCATGTTAATATCGCAGCTATCAGGTGAGATGAACGGTGTCCTGCCTTCGCGGTCAGCTCCCAGGATGGCTGACCTTCGACATGCACGCAGAAATGGGGCAGAAAGATGTGGGAGATATCCAACACGGAGGTCAAGGGCGGAGGACGATGTCATTATAACTCTATACCAGCTAGTTCTCTCACTGCAAAGGTTCCTAGCTTCGAAAGCTAGAGTGCTTTTGGTAAGTCGGTGACTTGTAGCTGAATGTGCAATGGTACGATGCCCCAGACCGACCCGTCCTGTTGCATTCCCTGAGCCATTTGTAGACTTACTTCAGAGTTCAATATAATATCTCCACGTGTGATCGACGTACACGAAGGAGCTGTGAGCCTTCGCGCGACCAATGAACGACATTTCTGGCAATGTGGGGTCACTTGACCTTCTGACGAGAAGATCTTCAATGCACTCCGTGCGAACACCTCCACCGACCGTCGAGACTTTGTTTTCCTTTGCGAGATGTAGCTTCCCTTGCCGTCCACCAAAGATGCCGGCATTCACAAAATAACCAATGCGCTGAAGGCTGTCAACCTGAGGGCAAAGGACGTACAAGTCGTGGTCGCGGCCAGGGTCATACACCAATCCATTTCCTGGTTTGGAGGATCCTCGTCGCAGCTCGTTAGAAGGAAGCCAGCGGCGATAAGTGATGGTGCCCATACCACATCGAAGCACCCAGTTCGGGACGTCACGCCGACCTCGTACCTGAATTCTAGGGATCTTCAACTTCCGGGGGACAAATTGCAATATGTATAACGGACATGCGTAGTAAATGTACAGGGTTCAGGTATTTATGACAGCAAAATGGCACGTATCTTGCAAGACGAAAGCAGGAAGGAATGGCACGAGCAAGTAGATTAATGGACCGAGCGGCGGAGGGTGGGGCTCATCGTCTGCGTCCCACGAGCTCTGCAAATGCAGCCTCTTTGCAGCCATCGCAAGCCTCTTGAATGATGTTGACCACCTTGATATAGTCCTTGTAAGTCTTTGTGGTTGAAATACCGCGTCAGACATACGGCACGATAACGCAGAGCAGATACATCTCACTTTAGGACATGAGCAGTTACGTGCTGTCTTGTGTATATGGGCCTTGCTTAAACCGCAGTATTCTTGATTGCAATCGTAAACCTCGCCAGAGTAGTAAAGTAGGACGTTGTGCTTGAGAATACACTATCAGCGCATGTGACCCACATGTAGGGCATTGAAGCATACCCCACAGCCTCTATGACGATTCACCAGACTATAGATGGGAGTAAGAATAAGGGAAAGGCCGTTGAATTTGAATACACACCATTCTTGTTGGCACATAGGAGCACAACGGGCAAAATCCCTAACACGGTTGGTGCTGAGTCCTATAGGCGTATCGAGCAGTGAACAGAGGTCGAGCTAGAAAACAAGAAGGGAAGCCAAATATACTTAGTGGTATGGGGCGCTGCTTTATATGACGAAGATGTATTGAAGGCGTAGTGTCCCATGATCTCACCAAGCCGCTGACGGAACCTTCGGAATCGGAGGAACGGAAACCAGCCAGTGGCCATCACGAGGTGATTATACACACTACGTGGACAATCACAACATGGAGGCCGAACAGGACGGTTCGCGAAGCCGCTGTACCAAACGTCTTCAGAAGATCCATAATAAAATCAAGGACAGATGGGATTTGGATAGGGGATTGATAGGAAAATTCCCAGATAAGCAGTCAGGCTCGCTATCCAAGAAGGTCCGGTATCGATGGAATATCAGGCCGAGACAAGTGTTATAGACTGCTAGCAAGGCGAACGAGGACAGAGAGAGACATGTACTTTTTGTGATCCACAGCACTTGAGATATAGCGGTGTATAAATCTTCCCCAGACAAGGAGAATATCCGGCACAACACCGCAGAAGTCTAGCTCACGACGCAGCCCGCTAGCATAAGATCAGGGCGCAGGTTTACACCACTGTCGGAAGTCGAACGAACGGTCCTGCGTTCCTGATCCCGACGGAGAAACAACCGAAAAGGACCCTGTGTTGTTGGTGTATATTGATCGAAGGTCCACCACGCTATGATAAGGCGGAGCTTCACGCGGCTGCAACGAGCCCCGGCCATGAACTAAGACCCTAGAGTTTCGGCCATGAGGCGTTTCTGGTGCACTACGGTTCGGCATGAACATACCGTATGACCCGATAAACATGCGTACTACACGATATAGTGTTATGGACCTGTCGTTCACCTTGCACCTTTGGCGATTGCGTCAGAGGCTGAGGTAGTTTGCAAGTACCATGACGGAAGGACAGCGAGTAAGTAAATTGCTGCACTCCAGGATAATGGTGGCGTAGCTTCCCATGTTATTTAGGAGAGATGGCACGTTGAAGCACAGTCCATGCAATATTCACCATGAGGTGGACTTGAATAAGGTTTACAATCCATCTACCGGCGACCGTAATCAGCTGAAACATACTAGTGACACAACTCACTATATCTTGTTTTGTAGCCCGGATCAAAACAGAGAAAATTGGGAGGAAGAAGAGATTCATGCAGCGAGTTATGGCTAAAATTGTCGGCCACTAGCTTGGAACCTCGGTATTTGCACTGCGCAGTCACGATTGGAGATTGAGACAACAAGACGCGAGGGAATGTAGGTGAAATACGTACGAGAGCGGTTTCATTCTCAGTCGCTTCTGATGACAGTCTCTCGTGCGAGAGGTATATAGACTTCCTGCTGGTGACGACGCTTCAGGTATCCTGCCAGAAGATAAAGATATCAATTCTCCGAGAGACTATATATTTAAGGCTGAACACACCTACACCGCTATACCGGTAAGCCCCGCGGTAACCAACTATGTGTAAGAGGCCATTGATTGAACTTACAACCATACCTATATGTCACAGCGTTCTTGTTGGTGGTGGAAAAACCACGTTGTATGTGGTTAAGGAGCAGTGGTGGGAGCGTAATGCATATGCGGGGGCAACGGGCGTCACGCCCAGCCGGTCAGGCGTCTAAACTAGATCTGAGATTTATCTCCAGCACTTCACTTGGATTCAAGCTGTAAACCACCATTACTCAGAGTTTCTTGGGTGGTGCAGGTGTTCTCACAACATCTATCGAGAATGGCTCAATCTGATCCTTCGACAACCAAGAATGCATCTGCAAGTACTTCCAAGGTAAGTGTGACCGAAATAGTCTATGTGAAGGCATTGAAAATTGGTGTAGGTCAAAACTAAGGCAAAGAAAAGATACTTGAAAGCGAAAAAGGAGAGGCGGAAGCAGCGTAAAACAGTGCCTCACGCATTGCCACATAAGACCCAGCCATCGGAAGTCCACAGTGATGACGACGATGAGGACCAGAGCGAGGATGAAGACGAAGACGAAGCACCCGTTATTCCATCACCGGAAGTAACTCTAGACGTGAATGCCACATCGAGCGAAACTCGCATACAGGAGAGACCTACTAAACGTAGGAAAACTGAGGCCGAGGACACCACTGCAGACAAAGAAGAAGTACTCTCGAAAGATACTGCTACTCTGCCAGCACAGAATGAACCTGGCTCTGCCAATATACCACCTCTTGCTAATACGCAATTGACTGCAGAGTCAGCTTTGCCGAGATTCCCACTCCCCAGACATCCTGATGCGCCTTCCAAGTCGACTCTTGCCCTTCAAGGTCAAGAAAAGGCACTGATAGAAGCAGAGCTGATCGAGCCAGGCACGACAGCGAGCCTAGAGGGCGTTGGTATTGGCGATAAGACAGCCAAGCGGCTGAAAGACCTAGGGATTCAAGAACTGTTTGCGGGTACGTACGTGATCGACGTTTGAGCTTGTTTGTAGGTTTCAAACATTCTTTGAAGTGCAGACCGCGGTGATACCTTTCCTTCTCTCCGACAAGAAGCAGCAGTCGCTGTACCTTCCTTACGACCCTCCACGCGACCTTTGTGTCTCCGCGCCGACCGGCAGTGGAAAAACGCTCGCGTATGTTGTTCCCATCGTTGAGGTAAGGAAGCTTATTATGTCCGATGTTTGTTAAACATACGTAACTTACCGTGCGAGTTGAGTTGTAGATCCTTGCTACCCGTGTGGTCACTCGTTTACGTGCGCTTATCGTACTTCCGACAAGAGATCTGGTAACTCAGGTACGAGAAACGTTCGAGGAGGTTGCAAAAGGCCGTGGACTAAAGGTATGCCGGTTATACGTGTATTCCGTCATTATGACTAATCTCCATAGATTGGAACCGCCACAGGCCAACACTCATTTGCACACGAGCAGGCACAGTTAATTGCCGATAAATCTTCTAGGTGAGTCTGTCCGAGCTTAATCAGTGGACATCTATGAACCTATCCTGTCAGCTTGCAAGGTGGCTCGAGTAAAGTCGACATCTTGATATGCACACCCGGGCGTTTGATAGATCATCTCAACTCCTCACCTAACTTCTCTCTTCAGCATCTCCGTTTCCTGGTACGTTCATGTCTGATATATTGTGAAAACACCCTCAAATCGTGATAAACATGTCATATACAGGTCGTTGACGAGGCCGACAGACTGCTTGCTCAGTCTTTCCAGGATTGGTTAGCCCAAGTGCTCGCTGCCACACGGCCGAAACCACTTACCAGCAAGGGAGACGACAACGAGAGACACAATACCCTCTCCACTCCGGATGCACTGGCGCCAGCATTCCTCAGCCTTCTCCGAGACATACCCCACATTCATACTCGACTGGACGAACGGACCGAACCATCGTGCCAAAAATTGTTATTCTCCGCGACTCTGACTCGGGACCCTTCGAAGATCGCCGCTCTCAGTCTCCGGGAGCCGAAGTACTTCATTGTACAGGATTCGGCGAAGAAGAGTTCTGAAGACACCGAAGAGCATATCATGGATGTAGTTATGGAACGGTTCACGATGCCTGCTTCTCTCAGAGTACGCCCTCCCTTCAGTTTAAACTCCCAACATGACACTGACGCCTCACATCCAGGAACACATGGTAGTCTGTGAAACATCGCAGAAACCGCTCATATTGTTCCACCTCATCTATGCGCATCAAGTGCGGAACGCTATCGTCTTCACCAAATCTGCCGAATCTACCACGCGTCTGGTGCAGCTCTTCCAGTTCTTCGAATCCAGCCGTCAATCGCATCACAATGAGGGAAAGGTCGTGATCCAGCCATATTCCAGCGATCTCAGCCCAAGTGACCGCAAGACTGTTCTGGAAAAGTTCAAGAGCCAGGAGATTCACATGTACGCAGCCTCTGCGCAAGATCAGAACGATCTCGCTAATCGATGTTTATGTTTATCAGACTCGTATGCTCTGATCTTATCTCGCGAGGTATTGACATCACGCACGTATCCCATGTCGTCAGCTACGATGCCCCTGTGGACATGCGCAAGTACGTTCACCGAGTGGGACGTACGGCACGAGCTGGCCGTGAAGGGCATGCATGGACATTGGTTGAAGAGCAAGAGGTAGTATTTCTGCATTTAAAGTGGCTTGTTGATCCTCACTAAATGGGATTCTCGACAGGCACGCCATTTCAAGAACGTTATGAGAGAGGCAGGCCACCTGGACGCTATCAAGCGTTTGAGAGTCCATGAAAAGGATCTCGCGCCTCTCACACCGCACTATGAGGTAACGTAGATTTATCTGGAACGTTTCTTGTCTGATCGCTGACGTTTGTGGATACTCAATAGGCCGCGTTGGAAAGCTTAAAGCAAGTTTATGTTCGGTCATAGTCTCTTGGCGATGTTATCGATTCAACGATGTCATACGTTCGCATACGCGACCAATATACGTTCATTGTGCTGAGTAAGTCACTACCATTCGTCTCGGTCATTATTGCAAGTTGTTGAAGTTAGAGGCAGGAGTCTTCGTGGTATTTACTGGCATCTGAGGCCTGCTGTATCAGCGTCTTATACTTATCTGATAACCTCCACTGCTCGGCGAAGAACATTACGACTCATCACAAGTATACTTCAACATTCCTTGCTAGTGGTATGGATGCTACGATAATACGTAGTTTTGTTTCTGCATGTTATAAGTGGTTGGGTTATAGGTTGGTCTGAGCAATATGAAGCCACTGCGATTGGTGGACTGTAATCCATACGACAGCACTTCTACTAACCATCTCGCCATCTGTCGATTACAGACGATGCT
The DNA here is from genome assembly GCA_037039805.1 of Irpex sp. M6601. Lineage (NCBI taxonomy): Eukaryota > Fungi > Basidiomycota > Agaricomycetes > Polyporales > Irpicaceae > Irpex > Irpex sp. M6601. The sequence continues at coordinate 10,843 of JAXQGN010000047.1, read as the reverse complement.
TGTCTTTCGGTTATATCTCTAGCCGTTGCGCTTCTTCTGTCTACAGCGTCCATCATAAGCTGTCAAGCTTTTCTATGCTGCACGCGGGAAGAAGTCTTGGGGATCATGCTTTCATACGTGAGCCGCCTATGCAGTTGACACTCTAGCGTTAGAGGACCGGGTTCGGCAGTGTCTTTTATCCCTACAAACATGCGCTGAATAGAAACAGTATCATACAAGAGGTCGGTGCTTCCTTATTACAACGTTTTCTCGACTATGCTCGCCTCATACTATACTCATACTCATTCTTTTTTCCCTAAGTGCTTCAGTTTCGGACGACAGCTTGGCCATCTGCATTCCAGACATCTCCGTCTTGTTCTCTCGAGCCTTCACTTGGTATCAAGAGGAGGGATAGGGGCTGAGGGCCATAATAATCAGCGCACAATTACACTAAGGGCAAAGTTCTGAAACGTACGGGGCGGGGCTGCGAAAGCGTTTGCGATCAGCAACGTAGTCACACGTAGCGAAGAGCTATTATACTTACTAGTAGGGCCAGCAGCCACGACGGAGATGGTGGCATTGATAAACACCTGGAACAGGTGGTCGCAGCTATCGCAAACAAGCCATGCCATGCCAGAGTCCGACTCGAACAAAGATTGGTTTAAGTGGACTCCAATTGGCGGTCCTTCTTCCTTTCCGGTTTCTAGGTTTAGAAACCTTGCTGGTGTCTCATCTTCGATGTGCTTAGTCGCATCATGGTGGTGGTTAAAGGTGGTCTCTCCTATGATGACCGTGGGCTTCGTCGAAGTGGTCTTCATCTGTGTGCTAGCTGTGATGTCTATTGACACGCTGTCCATCTGCTTGTGTTCGCATGTAGGACATTGTGGTTGTACTGTGAACGCGCAGTTGGGAAGGAAGCATGTTGATGGGCCCTAGAGGTTACGAATCAGTTTGGTCAATGTCAGGTCGATAGGGAAGGTTCACAAACTCTGTGATCAGGTGGAAGACCAGAATGCTTGTGATCGCTAGTACTCATGATGTGGAGGTGGAGAGTTGGCGTGAGGTGTACTCTTGTCGCAGACTATCACTCTCAGTCGATTCTTATATCCAGCAAAATGTAGAATCTTGGAACGCGCTACATGTCGCGTTATCACAGCCTAGCACTTACACGCGTTGACAGCGTGTACTACCTGGAAAGGGTCCACGATCGGTGTTATGAAAGAGCGACAAGGCGATGCCTAACCTTAGATGACGCCGTGATACATGATGAGCTCGTCATCTGCTGCATGTTGATCATCGTGCGTCGGCGTAAGTACGAGGATGAGTTTCGCGTCGGGGTGACCGACAGTGATCGCGACGTCTAAACAGATGCAAACGCTCGATAAACACGTGGGAGGTCATATTCACATGCCTGTGCGCCCGACTGCACAAATCAGTGGACTGGAGTGGGGAAGCATCATCATCTGCTTCTGCCGTTGCGCTGGGGACTTGAACCTGCCCGGCACCGTATTTAACTCTCTTTCAGCTGCTCAGTCAGAATCCCCAATCTTCACTCTTGGTTCTAACCATCATCATGTCTCTTTCGTTTGCTGGACAGACAGTCGTCGTTACCGGTGCAGGAGGTGGTCTCGGAAAGGCGTGAGTAGGAGCCAATCCAGAGTATTTGGACGCGTTACTGAAGGATACAATTATAGCTACTCTCTGCTGTACGCCTCAAGAGGAGCGAATGTTGTAGTAAACGACTTCAACCGGGAAGCTGCCCAGAAGGTCGTTGACGAAATCACTCAAGGTGTGTTCGTTCGTGGGTAACATCACCGTCCGTCACGCTCACATACGGGGATGTCAGCTGGCGGGAAGGCAGTAGTCAACAACTCTTCAGTAACTGATGGTGCAGCTGTTATCAAGAGTGCGATAGATGCATTCGGCAGCATACACATTCTCATCAACAACGCTGGCATATTACGCGACAAAGGGTACGTCTCACCTGCATGACTCGTAATACATGCAAACTAAGTTCAAACAGGTTCCGTAACATGACCGACAAAGAGTGGGACCAAATTTACGAAGTTCATTTAAAGGGTGCCTTCTCCTGCACAAAAGCTGCCTGGCCCATCTTCAGAAAACAGAAGTACGGCAGAATTCTCAATACTGCTAGTGCGGCCGGTTTGTACGGTATGTCATGTTTTGATATCTCAAGGGCATCTTGATACTTACGCGATAACCGTTGTGGACAGGCAACTTCGGCCAAACGAACTATAGCGCTGCTAAGATGGGTCTTGTCGCCTTCACTAAGACATTGGCACGCGAGGGTGCTAAATACAACATTCGTGCTACAGTTATTGCTCCAGTAAGCAGTTATTTACATATGTTTTAGTATGAGAACAAGCCTAAACGAATAATCGCATAGATGGCTGCCAGTGCAATGACCGCCACAGTCTTGCCACCGGACTTGCTTGCGAACATGAAGGTTGGTCTTATATCTTGTGATGTCTGCTAGTACTCACAGCTGAGACTCTTTGTAGCCCGAATTCGTCGCTCCCTTCGTTCTTGCTGTCACCCACGCAGACTCACCCCCAGACGCAAACGGAAAGGTGTTCGAACTTGGCTCTGGCTTCTTCGCCGAGATCAGATGGGAAAGGAGCAAGGGTGCCATCTTCAAGACCGACTCCTCCTTCACACCATCCGCCGTCAAGGCCAAATGGGACCAGCTCACAGACTTCACGAACCCTGAATAGTCAGTTAATACCTACCTTTGCACTCTGGTCTCGACAATGCTGACATGGTTTGTCCCTAGCCCCGAGAATGTCACCGACTTTGATGCCCAGGGCACCCTCGAAGCTGCACAGAAGCTGCCCTCCAACCCTCAGGCATCCCCCGAAGTTCGTTACGATGGCAAGACTGTCATTATCACGGGGGCCGGACAGGGTCTCGGACGCGCATACGCCCTTATGTACTCTCGTCTCGGTGCCAACGTCGTCGTCAACGATCTGAACGCGAACGCCGCTAACTCCGTCGTCGAGGAGATCACTAAAGGTGCGTGTATGCTTATTGAAATACAAGAATGTTTAACTGATACGTTTTTGTGTCAGCTGGAGGCAAGGCTGCACCTGCCATCTTCTCTGCTGAGGATGGTGATGCTATCGTAAAGGTCGCACTGGAGAAGTTCGGCGGTGTCCATGTTTTGGTCGCCAATGCTGGTATTCTGAGGGACAAGTCCTTCGCTTCTTTGACTGAGCAAGAGTGGGATCTTGTGTTCAATGTCCACCTTCGGTAAGTAATGATGCCTACAGACCCAGAAATGCCACTCACCTGTTCTTGTTTAGTGGCACGTACAAGTGTGTTAAGGCTGTTTGGCCCCACTTCTTGAAGCAGAAGTATGGTCGCATCGTCAACACCGGCTCCCAAGTCGGCATCTGTAAGCAGGACCATATCTTATCCTTATCTTGAAGATTTCTTCTAACGAGCATTTCCCTCAGATGGCAATTTCGGCCAGGCCAACGTTAGTGTCACCGCGTTCAAGCAAACTTATCCATACTAACCTTCATCATAGTACTCGACCGCCAAGGCCGCTATCATTGGTTTCTCGCGCGCTCTTGCCCATGAGGGTCGCAAGTACAACATCCTCGTAAACGCTATCGCGCCCTCTGCTGGAACTGCTATGACCCAGACCGTCTGGTACGCTCCCAAACATATCATTACCAAACTTTGCTCATGCATATATGTAGGCCGCAAGAGATGGTCGACGCCTTCAAGGTTAGTATCAACAAGCCACACTTGAGTCCTAAACTGATCGTGCGTTTCAGCCTGACTACATCGCCCCGATCGTTGGCTACTTGACGAGTGAGGCCAACACCAAGACCTCTGGTGGTCTCTTTGAGATCATGGGTGGCTGGGCTGCGCAGACTCGCTGGCAGAAGGCTGGAGGTATCGGCTTCCCCGTGAACCGTACCTTGACGCCTGAGGACGTTCTGGCCAAGTGGAACGTCATCACCAACTTCGGTGAGTTTTCTATGGAATGCGATGATAACTTAGAAACTGAAGCTGTTTCAGATGATGGACGTGCGACACACCCTACGACTATTCAGGATGCCATGGAGCACGTGAGCACGATCCATCTTGATAGTCTATTTTATATGCTTAACGTCTCCCACGTAGATGTCTGCCAACTTCAACAACCGCGCTCCCGAAGACAGTTCAGCAAGCGGCTCTACTGTCGACCCTGAGGACTCCGAGCTTGTGGCGAAGGCCAAGCAGGTCAAGCAGGAACCTACCGAGTACACCTTCACGGAGCGCGATGTCATCCTCTACAACCTCGGCGTCGGCGCCACTGAGAAAGATATCCCATGGACCTTCGAGGCTGATGGCAACTTTTCTGCAATTCCCACTTTCGGCGTCATCCCGCAGTTCCCTGCCATGTTTGGTGTGTCAATGGACTGGTTGCCCAACTGGAACCCTGTAAGTTGCTTTTACCATCGGGAGAGGGGTGTGACCATTACTAATACATGGTAACCCAGGCGAAGTTGCTTCACGGAGAGCAATACCTGTCTATCAAGGCACCCATACCCACTAGCGGCACGCTCGTGAACCAGCCCAGGTGCGGCTCGCTCGTACATTCAATTCATATGGAATTTACAACTCATTGTGTACATGCAGAATCCTTGAGGTGCTGGACAAAGGCAAGGCAGCCTCCGTGACTATTGCGGTCGAGACAAAAGACAAGGCCACCGGCCAAGTCATCTTCGAGAACACTTCGACATTGTTCATTCGTGGCTCTGGTGGATTCGGCGGTAAGACTACCGGCAAAGGTATGTATTTTCCCGATATTCATTGTTCATGACCGTTCATCGATGGCTTGATATTGTATTTTTATAGACCGCGGACCAGCTACTGCTGCGAACACCCCACCGAAGCGTAAGCCTGATGCTGTGTCTGAGGAGGTCACATTGGAGAGACAAGCCGCGCTCTACCGGTAAGCGAATTCCAATACATCTTCATATCCGTTATCAGCACAGTTTTGATTCAGTTTGGCTATGTCCACTTCACAGCCTCAGCGGAGACCCTAATCCCTTGCATGTGAGTCGAGTTGCTGTCTTATTATCATGTGAACCATGAACTAATACACGTGCTTACCTGCAGATTCTCCCTGAATTCGCGGCCGTTGGCGGCTTCGACAAGCCTATCCTTCACGGTATGTCGTCGTCCATCCTCTACTCGAGGATGTATCTTCATCAACATGGACCCATCATCTCATGAATCATTTGATGTACAGGGTTGTGTTCCTTTGGCATATCTGGGAAGCACATCCTTCAGACATTCGGAAGCTACAAGGATATCAAGGCTCGGTAAGTCAAGCTCTTGTCTGGGACGCCACGCCTTAGAGGCGTGTTTAGTTCGGGTGATATAAGCGACATAACTGACGGCATGTCCCTGTTGAAGGTTCACGGGTGTTGTATATCCAGGCGAGACTCTCATTACAGAGATGTGGAAGGAGGGCGAGAAGGTTATCTTCGGTGCGTACTCTCGCATGCGCAGTTTTTTGTGCGTGTAGACTGACCCAAATATTACGACATACAGTCACCAAGGTGAAGGAGCGCAACACCGTGGTTCTTGCTTCAGCGGCCGTTACGCTTGGTGTCCCAGGAGCAGACAGCACGAAGGCCAAGTTGTAGATTTTTCGCGTCGTGTATTCTTGCATTGTATCGTATTTTTTGTCGCATATGTATCTGGAATTTGCATGTTTTCCTCTTCTCCGCAAGGCGACCGAAGCAGCTTGTTCATACAAGCACCGGCTGCACTCGCCTCTCAGGATATGCTCTGCATGCGACATACGTGCACACACTGATAGTGAATCGGAGCTTCATTTGAGTAACCGTCGCATTCTCTATAACTTGTTGTGATCACGCAGTGCCGTGAATTCGAGATACACTTAATAATCAAGGAATGTGCTGTCACCTGGCATGATGCGTATATTGGGGCCCGGGCGGGTATATATAGTCTCGTGAATAGGACATGTAACACTAGAATAATTGGAGCCCATTGTCCAAAGCCGTCACAGATGAACGGGTAAATATTAACCAAGTAGGAGGAAGAGAAAAGATGAGACGAGAGGCAGAGGTTATGATAAGTTACTAGGACACCCTGCGAGGCCAAAGTTGTTCGCAACGTCGGTTCCTAAAGGTGAAAGCGCTCCGCGTGAGAACACGCACACTGCACGAGCATTTGATATGATAACTTACCTGGATAATACCAAAACACTACTGCCAAAATGACATAAAGAGACATGAGGATGGCGCCCTCGAGCCAATTTGACTTGCCGTCCTGTACCGTGTAGTTCACCACGATGACTACACGAACACGAGAGTGAGGAGTCAGTGCCTGTTTACTTCATAACGACGTACTGCGCCACAGATGATGTAGCGTGGTGTAAGGTAGGGCTTGGCGATGAGGTACTCACCCGACAGGAACAATACAATGCTCTCGAAGGGGTCGAATAACAGCGTCAAGGGTTTGCCAATGATCCAGGCGAGTGTGACAATGAACCTGCGATGTCACACATAAATCAGTTTTACGGTCATCAAGGGATGGTCGGGCGGAGCGGGCGGCGCCGCCCTAAGATAGTTGTGCTGTACTCACGGAATGACAAAGAGGGCAATTTGCTATTGATAAGGTTGAGAGAGTTAGTTGAACTACTGAATGGAAGCGCGAGAGACCATGGAAACTTACGATACTGGAACCAACTGCGACACCAAGCGACAGGTCGAGCTTATCCCGCACAGACACTGTAACAGCGGTAACGTGCTCTACAGTGCACCGCAATGTTGTCAGTTATCCGCATGAAACACAACGCTGGTAATGTGCGAAACAGCCAACATACCTGCGGCGTTTCCTACGATCGGGAGCAGGATCATGCCAACGAATTCTTTGCTGATACCATTACCTTCGGTGAGACCGTCTATGGAGCTGACGAGGAATTCAGCGGTGACCGCAACAATCTGAGCGGTTATGAGTGGTTAGTTAAATAGATCGAACACAGGTATTGCGATGAACTTACAACTGTGGTGATAATCAGGAAAATAATGGCCGACTGCAAGCTCATCTGAGGCTCTTCGTGTTCCTCCTCATCTTCTTCTTCGGTATGTTCGGGGGAAGCAACATCGACGCGAGTGTGCTCTGTATCCGCGGTAGCCGCATTAGTCAAAGCCGCATCTCCATTCGCCAGTCCATTCTCCTTCGCGACACTGCTTCCAGCAACAAGGCCAGTAGGTGCGCTGATTGCGCTGGAGGTACCCTTCTCGAGGTCACCATTCAGGGGCTCCTTAGACGGCTTCTGGGGATACCGAGTAGACTTGATCTTGTTCTCCGATGCGTGTTCCTCATCATAGAGATGCGTATGCGAGAACAGCTGGAAAAACAGATACGAGAGATAGACTGCGATATATCGTTAGCATCTGTTGTTAATGTGGTATACGTGGTTTGGTACCTACCGACCAAGAGAATGATAGCAACCTACGGAAGATTGACAAGGCCTTCGGTTTAGCGAATGTATGCTCTAGTTTGAGAAGTTTAAACTACATACGCCGTGAGATACCGATAAGATCTCCTTTCCCTCTTTGGGGTCCTCTATCTGGTCACCGGCGACGAAGTGGAATGCGGCCGGAAGTAGCACAGCAACCACGGATAGTATTAGCAGCGAAGATTGAATCTGGACGGCACCTAGGTGAAAGGGTGTATTAGTGTTCAGGTTCCTACAGGGCTAGTGCTGCGATAGATTACGCTTCCCAGTAACGGCGGAGCGCGTGAAGAAGCCACATATATGACCGAGAAGACCTGTACTTACTTATGCCAAAGCCTTGCTCGGAGAATCGAACACCGCCAGCGAAGAAGCACATTCCAAGTACAAGTACTGCGCACAATGTTAACTTTCTCATGTTCATGAGAGTAGCAGATCGTTTACTTACGGAGGTTACTGAGGATCGAACCAACCACTAGAAATGGAAATAGAAGATGTTGGCATCGCGGATTAGTATTCATATTAGGCTGGAATGGGGCGTAAACGGAAAAGGGAAAGGTAGAAATGTGGATAAATGGAATTATGAACAAACGTACGAGAGGATTGCACGATCTGTAGTTGACACTTGACCAGTGCTATAATCTAGAGATCCATATATCAGGACAGGGGTACATTGAATACTGCTCAAATAACGCACCGAAACGATAAGCTCGACGCTAGGCAAATTTAGAGTCAATTCAATACAGGATAAGATTGGCTGCGGAGGGTACTCACGCATTGCCCTACAAAGTCCGCACCCCATACTTGTGAGTATCACACCGTTGTCAAGGGCGATCAAAACTCACCAAAGTCGCGTTCAGAAGGCCAGCCAATGTCTGCCCAACTCGCAGTGACAGCTCATCTGTGGCGAACGCAAGCAACTGTATCATTTGATGCGTACATGAGCTGAGCTCAATTTCGTGATGGGGCGTGGAATGCACACCTTGGCCAGAGGAATGATAGAGAGGAAGGAGACTGGGTGGTTTTTTTCAGCGGCATAAAGAGACGAAATAGCTAACAATACTGACAAACGAATATTACGGTGTCTTGTGTGTGGGTTGTGTTCTTAGCCCATACGAAGTGCAGTGCCCACTGAGTAATATCGTATAAGAAATACGTTGAGTGGGATAGCGTCCCAAAACACTCACAGAGACCGGTATGCACAGTAGAAGGAGATTCAACCCTAGCAAGAGTCGCATATATTGAGCCGACATATAAACATCACACAAAAGAGGACGCACATGAGGAGAAGATGATAGTCCTGGCACTCGTAAGGAATCCTGGGGCCGCTCCAACTGGTCTCTCTGGCGTGAGATTGAGGGTTAACATCCGCTTCACGCGCTGTAGCTTATTCCCCGGTGGGTACGTCGAACTCTGCCGAGTTACGTTGCGCGAGAGGGATTTCGTTGTCGACACCCGGGATGGCGTAGTTGGGCCTGTTGATCGCCTACGATGATGAAATAGGTTGCGCTGCGTTCTTGCTGAGTGCTCTTCATGCGACATAGCCTATATATGCAGATGTGTAAGTGTATAGAGGATAATGGTGAGATAAAGCAACTAGGAAACACAACGCATAGGTGTATAGCCTCACTTTCTATTTGCTGTGCGACACCTGTCTTGTGAACTATTGTGAACCGAGGAGACTAGGTCACAGCGTTGACGTAGCGGTAGTTATGAGTCTTGTAAGTATCGAGGGGGTGGCCAGGAGGAACGTTTAACGACAGACAAGAGTTGGGAACCTGAAGGTCGGTTTATGGAGCGATCGCAAAAGGGGTAACACTGCCAACTTGTCGGGACTTGAATATTGAATATAGAATTCGAACCTGCGCATGCTATGGGGTACATCGTCACCGTGACGCGTGACGCATCGGCTGCAGTGGCTGGTGATCGGCGGCATTCGGCGCTCTCGCCGACGGGCGCGCCGCCCTCAGATCTTGAGCTGGCACCTCTGTGAGGCCACCCCAAGGCCTTGAAATTGCATGGTCCCTCGTCTGCAACGATGACATTCAACTACGAGCCAATCTTAGCCTGTAAGCTTTTTATTGCCCCTTTGATCTGTTGTTAATCTCTTACGCCACTTCAGATTTGCCACAAGGACCAGGTTTACTACCGAAATGGCTGCTCTTCGTGTCGACTATGGCAATGTTTAACACTGTCCAGAATTTCACGACCACGAAACTCACGCACAGGCTGTACAATCGCTTACCGATAGGTGGCCAACTTTCGCCGTGTTTTGTCACGTGAACAGCACTGACACACTTACTCGTATCTCGCAGTCGCGCCTGTACACGCTCGGACGTTCGCTGTCTGGACGCTCATGAGTGCAGTAGTCCGGTTCTACGCCGCCTATGATATTCACAACAAAACGTAAGTGTCTCGGCTGTTTACTGTGCTGCGGGTCACTGCTAAACACTTTGCATAATTTAGGCTGTACGACATCTCGCTACTTAGCTTTTTGATCGTCTTTGGGCACTACACCTCGGAAATACTTGTTTTCCGCACGGCCGCGCCGACTGGTCCCGTCCTCAGCCCTGTTATCGTTGGAAGTGAGTATTCCACTATCTGCCACTGTTAGCGCATGGATGTGAAAGCTGACTGTCGAACGTGTATAGCAACGTCGCTAGTGTGGATGATTGCCCAGTATGATTACTATATCAAGGTATAGCTTCAGAGCAACACCGTTCTATCTATGTAGTTCCAACTATAATGTCACACATGTGAAGATCCTCGACTCGGAGACGATGCACGTGTGCTGTGGGCGATGCCACAGAAGAATGATCTCCGATGGCCATACGTCAAAGTATGGCAGGTATTAGTATGTCGAACTACCCCGAGCAACATGGCGGTTGCCTTTAAATTGTCCCATGGCCACAGCAAGTCTCATCCGCAGTCACAGACACTACTTCGTACAATGGAGCGTGAGTTATCAGATAAACGAGCACGTATTTGCTTCCGAACGGAACGGTACATTTCAGATGTGCAAGATCTTCACAGTCCACGCCGCAGAACGCTGTACATGTCAAAGTACTCTGTCTGTCTCTGCTTCGCTGTGCCGAATATGCCAGAGAGCGATGTTTCCTTGTCAAATTCAATATGTCCTAACTACTATAGCTGTGCTATGGTGCACGTCAATTAGACGCCGCTACTTTTGAACAAAGGTCACGTGAGCGGCAAAATCGGTCGCGCAATGTCGCTTTTTCCATTTTCCGCGGCGGGAGACCGACAGACACGGCGACGGCGACGTCCGAACTTGGCAAAGATAACCTCGTCAGTCACCTCTTCACCTTCTTCGTAAGAAGCATCAATTTTCTGTGC